>CM032329.1:20646757-20904257 GCA_019022515.1 Quercus aquifolioides
CAACCATATCATAGCACATGGAATTTCAAGAATCACAAGCATACATGTGCGGCAAGATCTGCAAGCCCAACTTTGAAACAGAAAAAGGGCCATCACCCATTGACCCACTGTGAGATCCCCTTGGATTCTAAACACATTCTATAGTGCCCAAAAGATGTGACTATGCCAACGAAGAATCACAATGAGTAAAGAATGCCGACTGAAAGCGAAAGATGAAAGATAAAAAGAGATGATTGTCTGTAAGAAAAAGAAACCAAGAGAGACACAATCTTCTTTTTCCCAACTAATCCTATCTTAAAAAGTAACAATAATGAAAAATGAACAAACAAAAAAATTACAAGTTAAATGGCTGAGCTATCCGAGCTCACCTTTTCTTCTTGACCAACCAATCGGGGTTCAAAGATACAAAATCAATCTTTTGAACCCATTACTGCCAGTATAAACAAGTTAATGTCATTGGATGCTCTCTGCGTCCGAGACATTACCATCTAGCAATTAGTCTATAAGGTAGAATCCAAAGCCAATATTTAGTTTCTACCTTATGCCAATACACAAATGAATATGGTTGTCCTAATCCTAACAACTACTTAAAATTTAAAAAAAGACTCCCTACAGTTCTAGACCAAACATGTATGATGATGAAGATGGTAATATTGGGACATGAATTGAAAAACGAAGCAAAGATGGTTAGTGGAACAAGCCTTAACATAGCTCTATATGCCTGTTCCATGTATGAATGGATCCCCATGCTGAATTCTTGGATTCCTTTCCCTTGTTATGCTAGCTGATCAGACATCCTTTTGAATCATATCAGTAACTTAATATTCTTTCCTTATTCACTTTTTTCTCCTTTTGCTCGTGACCCTTTTCACCATTTTATCCATGTTGTTAGTCTTGTAAGAAGACGTTGTTTTTTTTTTCCTCCAATGGAATTTTAAGTTGAAGAATTCTGTTCAGAAGCTGTCCCAGAGGCTTGTGTAGCACCTGCAGCTGTTCCACTCACCCCTGCTGTTGATGTTGCACCTATTGCATTTCGCATGCAAATTCTATGGTAAGAATGGATTGTATTTTACTTAAAAAATGAACACTGGAGAATGGTTTAAAATATATCACCTGTGCTATTAGTTGTTGGCATTGAAGAAGGAAGAGAAAGTATCCCAGTAGAGCCATAGTTCTGAGGCAAATATGGGTACTGTACCATTTGGGGATATTGAACACCAAAACCCTGAGCCTGGCTACTTTGTGCGTATTGTGCATAGAATGGGTAAAAATTGTGGTACATCCCAGGTGGTCCTGCTGCCCCAGAGGTGGCATAATAAGGAGAGAATTGTTGACCCCCATAAACACTGTAATAGTTCTGTAATATTGACATCAAACTCAAAATCAAGCAATGTAATGTAGTATTTACCATTTGCAATATATGCACACACAAATGTACTAACCATAGGATACATAGCATCTTGGGAATATCCAGTGTACCTGAAAGTTGACCAAAAAGATTTTTAAAGGGTGAAAAAAACACAGATTGATAGGGAATAATAACAAACCAACGAATAGAACAAAGTATTAATTAGTCCAAGATTTTTTCCTAGGATCTTTCTAGCTTACCCATAAGCTGAATAAGGAAATGTGTATTGACCAGTTGGTTGATGGTAATATGCAGATGAGGATCCATGATAAGCAGGTGAAGCTACCAAGCCAGTTGCCGGTCTAAACCTTCCTGAACCTGACATTTTATTTTAAAACAAAATCACTTTTTTTTTTTTTGGGGTACCCTATGGCATTCAGATCCATATATATTTATAGCATCAAAATACATATTCAGTGAAATCCATTTGCAATAGCTTGCTAAGGTTGAAATAGAGACTGGAAAGATAATGAGCATGTTGTGTTGGATGCCTATAATCCAACATTACTCATTTCGACACTGTCTCATGAATCCATATCAGATGAATACTTTATGATCATTGACCTTGTCTACAAAGTTGATATTGGAGGTGTCCATTAATTGTCTATATGTCATTTTCTCAACAACAAAAAAAAAAAATAATAAATAAAAAAAGGGAAAAAAGAAATGAGAAAGATCGGAGACCATGTTGAGGAGTTGGTGGACGAGTCTTCTGGGCACCAAGAGATGCAAGATTGCAGTTTGCTCTCCTTCCATCAATCACGGGAGATGGGTTTTGACATGCTCTCATGGCTGCCTCTGGATCCTTAAATGTAACCTAAGAAACCAAAAAAACAAAATAAAGACCCGGTTTTTTCTAATCAGACAAACAAATGAAAAAAACATAGATATAGGCAAATGCCATTGGAAAACTTATAAAGGATCCAAAGAGGAAAGGAAATGGGCTTACAAAACCGTAACCCTTGGATCTCCCAGTGTTTTTATCCGTGATAACAACAGCCTCCAAGATCTCACCAAACTGCTCAAAATACCTTCTCATTGTATCCCTTTGAGTCTCCCAAGCCAACCCACCAACAAAGATTTTGGTTAAAGTTGTGTCATTGTACTGCCCCGGATTGTTGTTGTTACCACCCACCATCTGAAATTGCCTTTGTTGAGACATGAAAAATATCAAACACACACAAAAGAAGCAAAGCAAAAGTGGCAAAAACCCCCCAAAGGAAAGGCAAAGATAAAAAAGAATAAGAACGAAAACCCAGCAGAAGAACAAAACCAAATGATCTCTCTCTCTCTCTCCACAACCCAAATATAGAGAGAGAAGAAAGAAAAAAAAAAAGAGGCAGAGATTTTGGTAATTAAAAGCAGAAAGAGCCAATTTGTTTTTTTGAAGATCACATCAATGAAATCACAAACACTCGTGCACTTGCGATTCCGTTTGTTGTTGTTGTTGTTCTTCTTCTTTTAACTTCGTATGTATTTTTTTTTTGGTTTAGAGAGAGGCCTATAATAACTGCCACTTTTTCCACAAGCACAACAACAACAACAACTCCTCAGATTCCTCAACGATACTCCGTAACGAGAATATCATTACTGTTGAGGTTGGAAAGGAAGGGAAAGAAAAAGGAAAAACTATCTAAGAAAAAATATTTATATACAACACAATTAATAATGTTATATGACACAGAGAAAGAGATTATAGGGAAAGAGAAGGAGAAGAAGAAAAAAAAGGAGAGCGACAAAAAAGATAGTAGTGGGCACCCACGACAATAGTAAGCATAGAGATAGAGAGAGAAAGAGAAGGTGTCTAATGAATCATGCACTGTATTAAAGACCAAAAGACCAACCTTTTTTGCTGTATCACCACTTTCTCTCCGCTATGTACATGTTAAATAATAACAATATTATATATATTTGTGGGAGGTGGGTCTGCTCAGTGCTCACTGTTGCCTCTCTGCCTTTGCAGTAGCGCTATACAACAACAACAACAACTACAACATATCTGTGCTTCGCTGTATTCAACCTTCCATTTTTTCTCCTCCAACCTCCTCTTGTTATTGCCTGCCTCTTCTGTTTATGGCATCTGGTGGGGCTCAATGCTTCAGGATATGAATGATGCCCCTGATAGACACACACACGCACTCTCTTTTCTCTCTCTTTCTCTGTTTGGTCCTGTTCAACTTCCTCTCTGATGCTGCAGCAATTCTCTTAACCGAAAAAGTACAAGAAATGGTGTTATGTTTTGGTGGGCCAAAACTTTCTGGCACAACCTTCTAAACTCTCTCTCTCTCTCTCTTTTTTTTTTTTTTAGTATTAAAAAAAATGATGGGTAAATGAAATTAAGCTGAGAGTAATTCTGGGGGCACCTCAGGTTTTGATAATTAAGCAGTGTCATTCCCTGAATTTAGCACTAATTGAAAACTCAAAACTACCCTCTCTCTTTTTTTTTTTTTCCCTCACTAAAAGTCTAAAATGGGTGTAAACTGTAAAGCATTTACTCACCTTAACCTATCTTATCAACGTCCTAGATTCACCAAAACATCAATCGTGGTCCATGGTCCTCCTGCCTTTTCCAAATTTGTCTAAAGGGGTCCCCTCTCTTATCTCTAATTAATGGTTTTCAAAGTCTTCCTAATCTAACTACGTACGTTACATACATAACACTTACTTGCACTGCATTATCATTATTATAATTAGTTCTGCAACCGCGTGAGACAGAGTTGTCAACAGCTGACCTTAAGCTTGGATTAGGATTTAAAATTCGAGTTGACATATATAGAAAATTATGAATAATGTTAGAGATATAGACTATTTTACGAATTTTTTTACAAACGGCTGACGTGGTGAGTGATTTTTGATAAATGAAAAAGTGATATTAATGGTGGATTTAGATGAAAACCTATAAGAGATTGACCATATCAACATTTTGTAAAAATGTTGTGAAATAATTTGTGATTTTTACAAATTGCTGATGTGGTGGCTGATTATTAGTAAATAAAAAAATGATATTAATAGTGGACCTAGATGAAAACCTATAAGAGGTTGGCCACATCAATATTTTGTAAAAATATTGTAAAATAGTTTGTGACTGTAGTATTACTCATTAATTATATATCATAATAAAGAATATTAGGGATGTTTGCGGTGCGGTTTTAAGCCAATTTAAGCACCGCACTTTTGTAGTGTAGTTTGGCCAAAACAATAACTATATTATACTTTAGTTTTGTGGTCACATGTGCAGTGCGGTGCGGTTTGGTGTGGTGTTCAAAAAAAAAAAAAAAAAACTATTAAACTTTTGAACTTTTGATTTTGTGAGTGTGAGAGTGTGAGATGGAGTATTTAACCAAAATGAAGTTTTTAATTTTTTTTATATTTTTTAACGGAGTTCGAATTTGGTAAGGACGGGGTGTAAAACCCATGTTTTACACCATCCAATAAGAGATTGCCACATCATCATTTTACTTAAAATTCAATACATCCTACCACACCTAATAACATCTCAATAAACTCTCAATTTAGTTGAATTTATATATGGGTATTAGAATTGATTGGGTATAGTTGTACATATTCTTAAATATGTGAATGTGATAAGATGATATGGCATGTTGGGATCGGAGAGGTAAAATATGAGTTTTACACCTCATCCTTACTGAATTTAATCTCCTTTTAACGTGAAACTTTTTTTTTTTAATACAAGATATAATTTCTATTTTAGACTAATCTAAGTGTATATGTGTGTGAAACTCTTTCTTGGAAACTTGAATCCCGGCCCTTATCCCCCACACCCCACAAGCATTTATACTTGTGGAGTGAACATCATACAAAGGGTGCACGGTGATATTGTTTTAACGTGAAACTTGAATGTACTAAAACTAAGTTGATCACTTCCTTTATATAATATTAAATTATTAATAATAATTTAATATAAAATAAATATATATGGGTGTAGCATGGTATAGTTTTGTTATCATAAAACCGCACACCACATCACAACACTACCACTTGCGGTGTGGTGGGTTTTTCCATTTGGTTGGTTTGGGTGTGGTCTTGAATGATTTGGTGAACACCCCTAAGTAATACCATTCTAAATCTCAACAAATATTATAGACCTTGTTAAGAAATATGTAGCTTAATGGACACTTTTTAATGGTTTTTAACAAGTTCATTTTTTTTGGTAGTGTTTAACTTATACCGTCGGCTTCTGATAATTGCCCTCTTTATCTATCAAACCAAGACAATACTTGAATTTTAATGTAAACAGAAATTGAATTACAAACCTGTTATTCAATTAATTGAGCTAACTATAACTCATAATAAGCTCATTTTATTGTGTTTAAGGCAAGTAGAGAAGCAATAATATAAGGAGGAAGGAGAACTTTGTCTTTTTGGAGATGGCGGTGGAAATATAGGGGCACCCATTTTGATTATTTAAAAATGAATTTTTGGAATAAAATAGTAAGGAAAGGAGTAGCGTATTTAATGATGAAATAAAAAAATAGGGAAACCAGTGGTAAGCGTGGTATGCGGCATCTAAAATGGTGAAATAGGATAAAGATTAAAGAGAAGGGGAGGAGAGAGAAGAGGTAATTAGAGATCTCTCTCCACTAGACATAAATTAAAACACTGAAACCGAATCATGACTGTCGCTACCACACAACGGCTTTGGACTGTCGAAGAGATCGGTCAAACTTCTCCTTTTTTTAATCATCATTTTCCATCTTCTTCTTCTTTTAGTCTTTTTATTTTTATATCATATTTCTTTTTATATATATATACTATATTTTTACCACTCTTTCCTCCTTTTCCTTATTTTAAAATTTATTTTTAACACTCTCTCCTCCTTTTTCTTAATTTTTTATTTTATTTTTAACACTCTCTCTTCCTTTTTCTTAATTTTTAATTTTTATTTTCTTGGCTGAGCTTTTCTTTTTGTTTATTCACATTTTTCTCTCTTCATTTGTCGGCTCTCTTGGCGGCTATTTTTCTGTTCTACTACTACAACCACTAGCTAGCTGGGCTTCGGACAGTGGGCGTGACTGTGTGAGAATTGAGTTTGCTAATTTCTAGTTTTTGTTTTTGTTTTTGTCTTTTCTTTTTCTAAACCAAACTTTCATTAAGAAAAAACAAGAACAGACGGGGTCTAATTTCCACAAACACTGAGAGGGAAGAAAGAACTTTACAAAGTAAGAAATAAAAAGCATCAAAAACAACATTTAGCAAGGACATGGGCGACCCCATTAAAATCTCTACTAGCCCATATGAAAGAGATAACGGAAAATAACTTTCTGAAGTCCTGCACATTTGAGAAAATGTTGCAAATGGTATCAAAGCACAACTTTGAGTCACCTTTCAGCACAATCTCAGAAAAACCCTTCTCCCTTAGCCAAATGAAGAGCTTAAAGAGAAAAACATTTGCTTTTTCCATTAAAGGATCCATAGCTGACTGCTCTTTATCGATCTCAGGCTTTGATGATCATATATACCTCTATCATTTCTAGCCACCATTGCTAAGGTTGAATTCTTTTTTTTTTTTTTGTTTGGTAAGTGCTAAAAGGTTGAAAAGTACTTATCATTTCCCGCAGTTGATCATGTAACTTACACAGCGTGAAAGTTTGGATGGACATATAATTTTACCAAACCTGTTAATCCAATTAAATCACAGTTTAATTACATGTATGTCTTAATAAAAAAAACTTAATAATTCATTCTTTTATTATTATAGAGAATGTCTCTCTTGATATTAACTTTATCAGACTTCCTAAACAGGTGCAAGATGGTTTTCATATCATCACATGAGCATCACATGTACAAATAGTTTGTACCAGCTTTTATAATAATTACAAACAAGATAATGATCGCCTTTGACAAAACTTGTTTGTGCGTGTCACATATTGCGTTTGAATTTGAATGTACATCTATACATATGATTAGAATATTAAGTCATTGGTTTCCACAGATGATCTCAAAAATAACCCTAAAAATGTCATTTATATAGCTTAAAAAAAAGTAAGAAATAAAATTTGGTAACAAATTTGATTGTAGCATAAGCCTACAACTTCGCTCAATATATTTCTATTGAATGTGAATTTTGACAAATCTACCATTGAATTACATTTTTTTTTCTTTCATGTTTGCAAAATTTCTAAAAGATCAAAGATTAATAGCTATGTTATCAATCAAATCATTAAATTTTAAATTTTTGTAATCTAAAATTATGCATAAAAAATAAGTTTATAGATCGAATAGTAAATAAAATCCAATTGACATTAAATTTTACATGTGTGTTAAGGATATAAGGAACATATAATCTAATAGTTATATTTTCAAAATATTTAGCAATTTTAAGTTGGAGTTATAGCTTTATGCTACAATCAAGTTTGCCGCAAAATTTTGTCCAAGAAGTAAATATAGACAAATAATTAAATAGTAGAGTATTTGATGTCTACCTAGCTGAAATATCAAAAATAATCTATCATTATCGTTTAAGTTGTTAAATATTAGCATTGATACACCATGTCTAATATGCTTGAATAGATGCAAAAAAGGGAAGCATAAAATAAGAATACAAGAACATAAGGGTTACGTGTTTCAACCTTACAACTTACGTTTACGAAGGAAACCCTTAAAAGCTACATCTTTATTATATAAGAGTGTAGTACAAAACCTGTGTTACAATGAATCATAACATGGATATATATAGTAGATTAAATCCTAAACTAATAGACTTTTAGTACAAGTAGGAGACTTGACTTACACACAAAGTAAAATTAGGCTTGCCTATGCTAATGGGCTAATATATGTCTAAATTATAGTTAATATTATATTATTAGAGTTAATGAGATAAAGTAATTTTCATTTATGAACTTATGAAAAAATTGATTCACCAACCATGTTTTGTAAAGAAATTTATATTTTTACTAAGAAATGTGCTATATGTATATATATATATTTATCAGTAAATTATAAATAATAATTTAATATCTTATTAATTTATTTACAAGTTTAGCCAATACATAATCAGATTGTAGCGGGCAAAATATGGATAAGTCCCGCCCACACAAATCTATATAAGTATATTTTAATACTTATAAACCTATAAATGTATTGTAGGGGGTGGATTCGAGCGCTCTCTAAGGATTGAGAGAGTGGGCCCAAGCCCAACTAACCCTTCAATAAATTTGTAGAGTATGGGCTCAAGAGCTAGGCCTCAGTAAAGAAGGCAACGGCCATGCATGGTTGTACGTGGTTGCTAATAACTAGAACGTGGGTTTAAACACACAATGAGACTCCTCGGACGTGCCTTATGGAGCTGGAAACTACTGTTATCTCTTTTCAGAAGGGTTACAAGAGTTGAGAGGAAATACTTTGCTACAGTATTCCTTTTTCTCTGGTTTTTCATCCCCCCCTTCACAAGAGGGATTTTTACATTATATACTCCTCACTCAGTTGATCCTAGCCCTACATTTGTTGCTCAATCCGGTTTCCACTCGAGTGCCTGTCCCATCAGCCGCATTCCATACCTCCAGTGGGTTGCAGCGCTCAAGACGGCACTGTTCAGAGGTCCTATCCTCATTAATGCGGCCAGAGCGTTAGTTGAGGGCATTTAATGTGGAGGTGACAGTTCGCCTGGGACTTGCTTCTCCGCCATGCTTCAATGTCCGGTGATTGGTTCTTGCTATTTGCTCCTCGGATGCTTGGGGAGACTCCCCTTAAAGGTGTGCCGTACGCTCACTTTCTTTCCTCGGACTACCGAGGATGTAACCATCCTCGGCAATGCTCCTTGGGTCCTGGGCTCTAAACTTTGGTCCTCGGATCGTGGAGGCGTCCTCGGCATGGGCCTCTGGGCTGGGCCTGGAGTGGGCCGGGGCTGCTGACTTATTCTGGCCCCACATGTATAATAGGCTAAATTGTAAACTACATCCCTAAAGTTTGAGGGTGTTTGGATTTTATACTCTAAAATTTCAGAATTCAGATTTTATCTACTGAAATTTGAGGGTGTTTAGATTTTATACCCTAAAGTTTTAAAATTTAGATTGTATCCTTTGAAGTTCTATTATGTTTGCATCAACAGCCCCTCCGTCCATATTTTCTGTTAAATGTCATATAAACTTGCAACACGTATTTAGTTCATCTAAAAAAAATGATACCACGTCATTTTATTATGCTGTACCATTTTTAATTATTTAATTTTTTTAGGCTACAAAAATGATGTGAAAAATCCAAACATCTCAAAATTTCAGGGAGGTAAAATTTAAATTTTGAAACTTAAAGGTTGTAAAAACCAAAAACCCCCAAAATTTAGGAGTATAGTTTACAATTTAGCCTATATAATATTATATGCATTCAAATCTATTGAACTTTATACTCATGAACTTGTTCATATACACGTTATGTTTACTTGTTTAATAGTTAAGTCTAAATTTAGACTTGGGTTACGTTTGACATTGGCTTAAAATGCCATTTTTTTTTTTTTTACTATTTAACTTATTTTTGCCACTATTCATTGGCCCCATTGTACTTTTTAGTACTATTTATGGGTCACACCGTACAATTTCAGCTACTTATTAGCTTTATCTACAGTGCTTTTAGTAAAAAGTTTTCAGTTTCAGCTAAATAAGTTGTTCTCAAATGGACTCTTGATATTGACTGTTTTGCTAAATAAATGAATATAAATATATTTTTTTAAGGCAAAGTTGTTTATTAAGAACTCAATTCCTTAAATAAATGAATAAAATAAAAAGTAAAAATAACAATAAAAAAGTAAATGAGGTTTGTCAAATGTAAATAATGAACTCCACTTAAGGAAAAGGTGACTCTTCTTTTACTTCGTCTACTCCGCCGTGGGGTTTCATGAGTGTCCTAAACTCATTTGTTAGAATTTAGCTGGGCCCAAGTTGATTTGGAATGACTCTTTTGCCCTCCCATAAATTTTAGTTTTGTTTCAGGCTTCCAGCTGTGGGTCTTAGGTTATTATTAATTTTTTGGGTTTTAGATAGCCGACTTCATCAATTTGGTTTAGAGGTTTTGCTGCATGGCCATGTTAATGGGCCTTGAGATTATCTTCGTGGGGCTACTTTTAGTCATCCTTATGTGCTGGTTCAACCCAAACTTGTGGGCTGTGCTTGCTGGCTTTGTGGATCCAATTTAAATTTGGTCTAAGTGCTTATTTAGTTAGCAGCTCGGTCTGAATTTATGGGTTGTTGTCTTGGCCAAATTGTGGGTCTTAAGGATATAAGGAATATACCATTCTAATAGCTAGATTTTTAAAATATGTAACTATTTTAATTTTTTAAGTTGGAGTTATAGCTTTACGCTACAACAAAGTTTGTAGCCAAATTTTGTCTAAAAAGTAAATATGGACAAATAATTAAATACTAGAGTATTTGACGTCTACTTAGCTGAAATATAAAAAATAATCTATCGTTATAGTTTAAGTTGTTAAATATTAGTATTGATACATCATGTTGAATATGCTTGAATAGATGCAAAAGAGGAAAACATAAAATAGAAATACAAGAATGTAAGGGTTACGTTGTTCAGGTTTACGATCTATGTTCATGGAGGAAACCCTTAAGGGCCACATTTTTATTATATAAAAGTGTAGTACAAAACTGGTGTTCTAATGAACCATAATATGGATATATAGTAGACTAAACCTTAGACTAATAGATTTTTAGTATAAGTAAAAGACTTGGCTTACACATAAAGTAGAATTAAGCTTATGCTTATGCTTATGCTAATGAGCCAATATATCTCTAAATTATAGTTAATATTATATCATTAAAGTTAATGAGATAAAGTAATTTTCATTTATGAACTTATGAAGAAATTGATTCACCAAGCATGTTTTGTAAAGAATTATATATTTTTACTAAGAACTGTGCTATATATATTTATCAGTAAATTATAAATAATAATTTAATATTTTATTAACTTATTTACAAGTTTAGATAATACAGAATCAAATTGTAGGCGGGCAAAATATGGATAAGTCCAGCCCACACAAATCTGTATAAGTATATTTTAATACTTATAAACCTATAAATGCATAATAGACTAAATTGTAAACTACACCCCTAAAGTTTGAGGGTGTTTGGTTTTATACCCTGAAAGTTTAGAATTTGGATTTTATCAATTGAAATTTAAGGGTGTTTAGATTTTATACCCTAAAGTTTCAGAATTTAAATTTTATCCTTTAAGGTTTTATTATATTTGCATTAGCAGCCCTCGGCCATATTTTATGTTAAGTGTCACATAAACTTACTACACGTGTTTAGTTTATCTAATAAAATAATATCAACGTCATTTTTATTATGTCGTGCCATTTTTAATTATTTAATAATTTTTTTTAGCCTACAAAAATGATGTGAAAAATCCAAATATCTCAAAACTTCTGGGGGTAAAATTCAAATTCTGAAACTTAAGAGTGTAAAATCCAAACACCTCCAAACTTTAGAGGTATAGTTTACAATTTAGCGTATATAATATTATATGCATTCAAATCGATTGAACTTCATACTCATGAGCTTGTTTACATACACATTATGTTTACTTATTTAATAGTTAAGTCTAAATTTGGACTTGATATTGACTTTTTTGCTAAATAAATGAATATAAATATTTTTTAAAGCCAAACTTGAGTTGTTTATTAATAACTCAATTCATTTATAACCTCACCTTAAATAAATGAATAAAAAAAAAGTAAAAATAACAATAAAAAAGTAAATGAGGTTTGTCAAATGTAAATAATGAACTCCACTTAAGGAAAAGGTAACTCTCCTTTTAGAGCAATTACATCAGCTTGTGCATAAATGTGCAAAACGGAAAAAGTAACTACTTTTACACAATTTGAGCAAAAAATCACCCACATCAATGGGTGTAAACTTGTGTATAAATACACAATTGCTACAGTAACCGTGCATATATGCACGGTTACTGTAGTGCGTGTATTTATTATTTTATTAATTTCTCGTTCGCACCATTTTTTTATCTCTCTTCTCCGTGCACAACGAATTTAGTCTCCTCATCTTCTTTTTCTTCAGATGCACACAAACACAAACACACCCACACACAAACACATCCACACAGACAAATCAACACAGAAACACACCCACACATAAACAAACCCACACAGACAAACCAACAGAGAGATAGATTGGTGCTTGACTGGAACGATCGGTAGAAAAGTGCGAGGCTTAACGGAGCAGTAGAAAAAGCCATTGAGCCCAGCTTGGTTGTTCTGAAACTAGTGGGCTTGGTAGTCGGAGAGAGTTCTTTTTCCGATTATTGTATGTGGTTGTTGTTGGATCGGTCGGTGTGGAGCTTGGTTCGTGGATCGGCCGGTGAAGAAGTCTGGGGCCCCACCACCTGTGAACCCCGATGCCATGTTTTTTTGTGATTATTTGGGTTGGTAGTTTTTGAGAGAGAGAGAGAGAGAGAGGTGATCTGTTCAGAAATGGGTATACAAATGGGTAGAGAGATGGGTATAGAGAGAGAGCAACAAATCCGGCAAAAAAAAAGGGTAGAGAGAGAAAGAGAGAGAGCGCGTATATAAAGGGTAGTTGAGAGAAATAATAAAAAAATTGAGAAGAATGAATATTTTATTGAAATATCTTGTAAAATAGATAAACTAATGTGAATGTTTTGTAAAAATGATAGTGTAAAATAAGAAAAGTAGGTTTTAAGTGTAAAATAGACGGAATCTTATGCATAAGCTGATGTAATTGCTCTTACTTTGTTTACTCCGCAGTGGAGTTTCACGAGTGTCCTAAACTCATTTGTTAGAATTTAGCTGGGCCCATGTTGATTTGGATTGACCCTTTTGCCCTCCCATTAATTTTGGTTTTGTTTCCGGCTTCCAGCTGTGCTTCTTAGGTTGGTTATAATTAATTTTTTGGGTTTTAGATAGCCGACTTCATCAATTTGGTTTAGAGGTTTTGCTGCATGGCCATGTTAATGGGCCTTGAGATTATCTTCGTGGGGCTCCTTTCGGTCATCCTTATGTGCTGGTTCAGCCCGAACTTGTGGGCTGTGCTTGCTGGCTTTGTGGATCCAATTTAAATTTGGTCCAAGTGCTTATTTAGTTAGCAGCTAGGTCTGAATTTATGGGTTGTAGTCTTGGCCCAATTGTGGGTCTTGCTTCTGATTCCATGGCCCAAATTTATGGGCCGTTGATCTGAATGGTTGGTGAGCCGAGTCTCATAGGCTATATTAGTGGGTTACATGCCTTTTTATTGATGAGCCGAAAGTGTCGTCAGCCCCTGATAACTTTGACAAGTGATATAAAAGTATGCGAATGTGTAATCGTTGCTTATGGTCTGTTTGGATAGAACTTATTTTACTAAAACTAAAAATTAAAAACTGAAAAAATTATAGCAACATAATTTTTAAATGTGTGAATAGTACCGTAGGACCTATTTTTAATTAAAAAATTACTGAAAAGTGAAGTTTGTGGGTCCTATGAACAGTACACGGGACCCACTAATGTGATAAAAGTGACGAAAAAGTAGGAAAAGTGCTGCTACTGTTCATGAACAGTAGCCCCTGTCCCCTGCTGCAGCTGACCAAAAAAAAAAAGAAAAGAAAAAAGAAAAGAGAAAACGCAACACAAAATGCGGATGTGAGATTCATTACTATCCAAACGTTCACTATATAGCCTTACTAGTTCTTAACGCGTGTTTCACACTGCTTTTTTATTTATTTATAAAGTACTCACTCCGTCTTAATTTGTTTGTCCTATTTGAAAAGTCAAATTTTTTAAGAGAATACCATTTATTATTTTGTTTGCCTTATAAAAATGTATAAGTTTATAAAATTATCCTTAAATAATATTATTTACTTTAAAAAAGAAGAAGAAGAAGTTATTCTTAATGAGGCAACTAAAAAGGTGCCTCAATTAGATTGATTTTTAAAAAATATTTGTTAGTTTCTTTTTAAATAGTTTAAAAAAAAAGTAGGGGTATAATAGAAATATTAGTAAATTAATGATTTTTATTTTTAGAAACATGACAATATTTTGGGACATCCCAAAATGAAATAGAGGACAAACAAACTGGGATGGAGGGAGTATTTAGTTTAAAGTTTATAAAACTTTACCTATCTTATATCTCATTTTAAAAAAAAAAAAAACTCGATCCTTAAACATGCAATTTAAAATTAAAAAAAATGCAAGTCTTAAGATTTAAACAGATTTAATATTTCATTATTTGCACATTTTTAAACAAATTTTTGTTGAAGCCTTGATACTTATACAAATATGTGCAATATCCTATCATCCTTTATGCTTATTTTACTTACAATTATTTTATATTGTAATTTTGTAAAAAAGCTATTTAAATCTCAATTATTCTTGAAAATTCCATCATATGTAAAGAATTGAAAACTCCAAATATAACATAACATTTTCATGTTGAGTTTATGCACATGGACCAAAAAAGAAAAGAAAAGAAGAAGCATCATAACCCAAAGAAAAGCTTTAAAATTATAAAATATTAAAGAAAAAGAAAAGGATAAAAATTTGATAGAAGTGATAGAAACAAATAGTAAAAAAATTTTCCTAGGCACATCATCCAAACAGAGAAAAATTACAAAAGAACAATAAGTAATATATAGAACAATTTAAATTAATAAGAATAATGTCTCTTAAAAGATACATTTATATTTCTTCATTCCAAACAAATATATAGTATACACACATTTTAACTCTTATCAAGCAACTTGGAGAATTACTTTATTTCTTTTTAGGTGAAACTACACTATTGGTCCTTGAAGTTTACTCTATAAGCGCAATTGATTTCTCAAGTTTTAAGTGGGTGCTATTGGTCCCTCAAGTTTTAAAAATATGCGGAATCAGCCTTTATCTTTACCACCATTTGTGGTTGTTAGGTTCTATACTTGTATAGTTTTGTTGGTAAACACGTGAACATAAACTTGTCTAGATATAGCTTATAGAGTCTATAGAATTTATTAGACAATGCTCAAGATGTTGGTATTCAGTTTGCAAGAATAGGAAAGAAGCTGATTCAAGGATCTGGATTTCTCATAGTTTCGACCAATCAAAACTGAAGTCCCATCGATTAAAAATTGTAGATCAGATCAATTTACAGATTTAAAGCCTAGCCCATCACCCAATCTACACTAATAAAAGAGACTCTATAGGACTGGAAAAATAGGGAGAGAGAAGTGCCTCTTATGCCTCCTATTCTAGATTGGGGTTTCTGTGCTTAAAGCTCTCTCATATCTTCCACCGATGATATTCTTTAAAGAAACTCAAGATCCGGTATTGTAGAAGTTGCTGCCTCAAATCAGTCATCAAAGGTGCTGGATTTAAACCTTTAAGTGAGATCTTGGAGTTGTAAACTAGAGGTCTAAATTCTTCAATGAGATTTTAAAGTGAGTGGGTTGGAGGTTCACATTGCAGCAGTTCACTGTAAAGGAAGTTTGTGGGATTCAGAGCTCAGTTTGGTAACTGAAGTTAGAATATTACGAATTGATATTCTTGATTACTTATAAATCTCCAGCTTACAGTGAAACTGTTACCTTAGGATTGATTAGGTTAAGTCTCCCTAGTTTTTTCCTTGTGAAACTAGTTTGGTTTCATTGATTTCCTGGGTCATCACATCTTGTGTCATTTTTATTTTCCGCTATGCTTGATTTTTTAACCTAAGTCTCTCATAATTGATCTAATTAACAACTTGGCCTTAAAACTGGTGTTGAGGACAAAATTTTCATGCCACATGGCTTTATTTCATTGGCAACGCGCACCACATCAACATATTATGAATTTTGGGAAAACATATTTTAAAGCCCAATAGAGCCCATATTTACACAAAATGACACCAAAGCCCACGGTCCAAAACCCATGGCAATATTATCTCATCAAAGTCCATGGTTTAAGCTTATTGCACAACATCTCATTTTCAGCTTATGATCCAAGCTCATGAGTCTCGTCGAGGGAATTTTGGGAGTTGTGGTTTGGAGGGCTAAGAAATATGTTTAATAAAACTCCAGTGGTTCAAAGTTGATAAAGGAAATATGTTGCTTGGCATGTCTTTCCCAATTCCCTGAACTCTGACAGGTCAGTGTGCAATAGGTAACATCTGGTAAGCCTCTTATATTAGATAACACTTAAAATGATAACACCTGCTAGTTTCCTCTTTTAGAAAATGATAAAACTCCCCAGCTACTTTCATAATCTAAATTTATGATCATTGTTATGTAAAATCTCTTTTGTTTATGTCATGGGTTACAATCAAATACAAAATATGTAGCTACTTTCCTGATTTCTTTGAGGTTGCTGCTATAAAGGGAAAATGTACGAGAGATTGCTTTCTTAAATTTCGTTACGGATCATTTTGAAGTTTTTTCTTCCCTTTTGTCAATGTTCAATTGTAGGGTGCTTAGTTTAGGTGCATTTTTTGGGTGTATTCATGCAATAAAACATTCTTTTCATACCCATTTAGAAAATGTACACCATGTATTTGACAAAAAGTCTCACTCAACCCAATTATGATAGTGGTAACTTTCTCCCAAATTGTTTTGAGGGCTACAAATAGATCGTAGTCAACTTGCTCAACTTTTTTCAAGCCGAAGGTTGTAGGTGTAGTTGATTCTGTGGGGTCGAGGTGGAAGATGCTCTTCTTGCTGTCTGTGGTTGTTCCAAAATTTAGTTGGTCTAGCAGCATGATGTGATGGAATGTGCGTTCAATGACCAGCCTTCTTCTTTCATTGAACTCATGGATTTGGCTTGGGATAGGGACCAAAAAACATGCGAACTCACTACCATGCTATCATGGGTACTATGGCAACAAAGAAACAGGTTTTGGCCTATATTATGTTGCAATGAGTTCCATTAAATCCTAAATTGAATACTTGAACTTGTGATGAACAATTTTCTGATATAGCTGAGAAGAGCATCACCTTTTGATTTGTATATATAGAGATTTTTCTTGTGCACAGATAATTGTAAGATGGATTTATATTTATTTAAGGGAGTAGCCAGCTTGTGCTAACCAGAAGGAACGGAATCACACAATGGGCTATTATGTATATTCTAATATTCAACCAGATCCCCTTGGTGTACTATTAATGGCTCAAAATTTGTCTTGCAAGTACTAGGAAGCTTTCAACAAGGAAGAATCTCAACAATTCTAGGAGTACAAGCATTCCACTGATCCTAATCCTGCTGGAGGTGAATGGCAAATTGTACTTAAACTAGTAGGTGCAAAAAGGAGGGGATTTACTTGTAGTGCTTATGCTTATGAGGCTAGGAACAAACAAGGTGAAGTGGTGTTTTGGGGGTATCAGAAGCTGTGTTGCAAGCTTTGCTGCTGGGGCAGTACATGAAGCTCTAGTGGAAGCTTCTATCCAGGCGAGGAACCTTGGTTTTCAGCAAGTTTTGGTACTCAACAACTGCAGGAAATTAGTTCTACTCTTTAATGGGTTTGCAAAGCTAGATTGGAGGGAAAGAAAAATGATGGTAGATTTTAGTCACATGCAACAAACTGGTTCAGTGTTTAAGCTGATTTTTGTTCCTAAGGTTGTCCTAGATAATGTCTGGAATTTAGCTAAGTTGGCTACTGATGTGCCAACTCACTTCTGTTGGCCTAATATGGTTCAGTTTGTGACTTAACTTTATGTTTTTCTTTCTTTACTGGTATTAAAAATTATGCTTAAGAAACAAAAGCACATAAGGATGGGTCGTTATGTTTGTTTTAATTACGCCTTTTATTCTAATATGTAATGTTGCATGCTATGTCATTGAAAATAGACATAGCCTTACATTATTGGTACTGGACTTATCAATATTGGTGTTAGTATTTTATATTCCTATTAAATTGTAATTTTTTTTTTGGTTACTTTAAGCAAATTGAAATTTAAAAAAAATATTTCAACCATTCCGTGCATCACACGGGTTAGCAACTAGTTTTTATTAGAACAAAGAAAAAACGTAAAGGATATGTATTATTGGGGGAAAAAAAATACAACTGAACTTTGGCCTTAAAACAAAGACACCCCTTGAACTTTCAATTTGAAAATTTAAGCCCTTTAACTTTCAGATTCGTCCTAATTGCTCCTTCTGTTAAGCTCCCATTAGAAATCCTAATGCAGAGTAAGTCGCATGATTTAATGTAAGCTCCACTGCAATCATGCGAACTTTGAAAATTGGAGAAATATTAACTGACGTATTGTCCATATCCAAATTAACCTAGGGGAAGAACTCTGAAACTTGGGTAGCACTTTAAAGGAGAGAACCTTAAGAAGATAGAAGGGAAAACAAAATTGAAGAGATGGTTGAAGAGAGAACTTGTGATGCGAAGGGAGAAGATCTTAGCCCAAGATTAAGACTTTTGTGTTGAGATTTCTCATTACAAAAGTTTGACGGAATAATAAATTTAACATTCAAAAAGAATGTATCAAAGACTTAATAATAAATCTTACCACACTCAAAGTAGAATACACAAAGGAGTTCTCACTAATGAAAGAGTTTTATTAATACTTTATTAATTGAGATTTATTTGGTATTGTCTTTTTATCACAAATTGCCTAAGGGGGAGATTGTTAGGTTCAATGGATTAAATGTTGGCAAACGATGACAAAAGTTTGAGTGTAAGTGTTGTCTTCTAAGTTCAAGACAAAGATCCAAGATTAGCTCAAGAAAAGATTAGTTTCTGGAATCTCAATGCCTCCGCGATCGACTGAGATCAACTTGACACATCTCTTGACACCTTGTTAATCGATTGAGAATCAAGAGATTAGTTTTGACCGATGAGTTTTACATTAAGTCGATTGTTGAGGTGAGTTTTTGTAACCCTAGTTAGAGAGCCTATATAAGGCTTATTAAGCATGGATATAAGCTAGATTGTAGAGGCATAAAAAGCTTGCGCTATTAAAAGAAAAAGCCCTAGTCCCCACTTATTTAATCCATGAAATCAGAAGCCAATAGAGAATCACTTTCTGCAGTGTTGCTACTGCTATAGTTTAGATCAATGTTGAATTCATAGAGCCATCATATGGTTTGTTGTGGAGATCAAATCTTCAAGAGGTTCTTGGAGTCATAGGCAGAGCTTTTGTGGAGAATTCATGATAGAAGAGTCCAATTGGTTGGAGCACTACAAAAAAAGCTGCCTATAGTGGCTTTTTTTAGTGGCGTTCATGAAAAACGCTACTATAGGAACTCTATAGTGGCGTTTTATAAAAAAATTACTATAGGGTTATCTATAGCTGCGTTCTGAGGGCTCTATAGTGGTGTTTTAAAACACTGGGCCTATAGCATCGTTTGCAATAGTCTATAACAGTGTTTTAAAACCGCCATTATAGGTCCTGAGTCTTACAAGGGCCTATAGCAGTGTTTTATAAACACTACTATAGGTCCTTTAAAAAAAAAAACAATATTGAAAAAAGGAAAAAAAAAAAAGACCTATAAATGCCACTATAAGTCCTGGGCCATACAAGGGCTATTGGTCTTGTGTCTTCATGGGCCTATAGTGACGTTTGGAAATTCCCTATAGGTTCTTTTAAAAAAATAAAATAAATAAAGCCTCCCTGCCCGAAAAAATAAATTAAAAAAATTTTGAGGACCTATAGCGGCGTTTGTAATCGCCACTATAGGTTCTTTTAAAAAATAAAAAATAAAATAAAGCCTCTCTACCCAAAAAAAAAAAAAAAATTTTGAGGACCTAGAGTGGCGTTTTGTAAATGCCACTGTACACCACTATAGGCCCATGAAGACACAAGACCTACAGTGGCGTTTGTAAACGCTACTATAGGTTCTTTAAATAAATAAATAAATAAAGCCTCTCTACTCGAAAAAAAAATTTTAATTTTTTTTTTGTTTGAGTATAGGTCCTTTTTTATTCCTTGTGTTGCATGGATGGGGACTTTGCACCAATGGTTGAAATTGCGAAGCTTCGCAAAAAGCATCAGTTTTTGTTGGTTGTTGATGATGTAAATCACTTCTTTATATTGATTCTTAAGAAGTTCTTTGGAGCGTGTCTTGTGCACATGGTACTCTCTTTGGATTGAAGTTAACCCTTAAATGTAAAGTCTATGATATTTATTTGACATCTAAGGCATAAAGATAATGCACTTGAGCAATTTTTGGACAATCAAATTTATTGATTTATATTATCATGATTATTATTTTCTTTTTTAAGTATAAGTAGCTTTCACAGAAAATGGAATTTTTTTTTTGGCAGAAGAAACTTCCTACTTTAATACACCACATATTATTTATGTGCTATTCTACTTAAATTTTAATTTATCTTAATAATTTAGCAATTTACCATTACTTAACTCCTACCAGGGTGAAAGATGGAGTGCGTGGAGTACTTTTACACCACAAGTAATTCTCTCCATTAACTCATGAAGATAGTTTTGATTCTGCATACATCAGTTCAAACATAGAATCTATACGACTGATATCATGGCTAGATGTCTGATTATCTCTAAAGTGAAGTATGTAAATTTTCAGGGCTGTAAATGATCAACCTCCAGTTACTTTTGCAATTGCTGCACAAGAAACAGATGGTGTTCATGTCTCTGAGTGTCCTTGCTTTTTGATTTCTGGTGATTCCCATGGCATCTCGGCTAAAGACATGTGGCATGAAATTAAAAAGGTTCTATAACCTTCTCATTTTTGCTTTAACAATCAACAGAGAGGAACTATTTGTTTTAGGATCCTCTGCTTCTTGTTAGCTTGATGTATAGCCAGACCAAAAAAAAAAAAAAACTTTTGTGCTCTGCTCATTATCGCTCATTGTTTCCATAATGTTTACCAGTATCAATTCCTAGTATTTCAGTCAGATACAAACTGTCAAAGTTTGACACTATTTTCTTAATACATTAGTGTACACAATTTAGGCATTTGAAAGGGATTAGTCTAAGTTGAATTTTATATGGATATTGAGAATTATTTACTTGCTAAGTTTTGTTCTAATAATGTTGCTCCACCACTATTTCTTTAAACAAGGTTGAATGTTTATGTAATAGTGGCTACCTGCAGTACTATTAAATTTTTTTGCAACTATCATTTCTTTACGTCATCAGAGTTTTTGTTAAGAATAGTATTAAATGAGAAATAAATTCGTTCTTGTAAGGGCTTCTAATAGGCACATGAGCAGATCAAGGATGGGTTATTTGTCATTCAAATAGAGACCAGGAGGGGACTTTGTAATAACATCATTTTTCCTTCAATTTGAAATGAGAAAGGAATGCTTCACTTTGATGTGATTTTTGTGAATTGCAACCTTGAAAACCAAACAATGCACATGCTATAGAGATACACATACTATAGAGGAGCAAGACTTTCTATTAATACAAATCTATTATAGGGTTAAAATCCAATTCAGTACAATCATAATATTTTTATCCTCCAAAAACTTGATGCCTTTACTTTTATTCTTATAGCATGGGTCATTTGATCACCTTGACCACGTTGAAACTCCAATGCCTTCAAAACCAGGATCATCTATTGGAGTAGCCATAGCAGCCTCTGTAACATTACCTTCTGATTCCATCCATACTATCACGTTTTCATTGTCATGGGACTACCCAGAATTAAGGTTTAGTCAAAAGACTTACCACAAGTAGGTTATCCCAGCCCTTAAAACACTTGTGTAGAAACCTAGTCCTTAAAGTATACTTAATCTTGTTAACAAAATATTTTAATATCAGGCGCTACACCAAATTTTATGGCACTCATGGGGATGCTGCAGCAAGTATTGCACACATTGCTATTCTTGGTATGTCTATACAGCTTCATTAATTTTACTGAGTATATAGTATTTTAACATACATATGTATTCTCTATGAAAAATTTTACCTTTCTATTGATGTAACTAGAATTCATGAACTAGTACATTATTTGCAGGTATTATCAAGACTAACCTTTAAATATGAAAATAACCTTTAAAATTCAAGACGTATTAATTTTCCTCCTGTAGGAATATTCACTAACCAACAAATACCTCTTCTCTGGAAATGCCTGATATTATTTTGTAATTATCTGGCCATTTTTTTATATTTACCCTTGTCTCTTATCAATTTTGTTTGAAAAGATCTAAGTCTTTTCTTTTGAACCATATGAAGATCTGATTGTCATCAGTTTATGCAATTTAATGGTTAGGCAACTCTATTATGAGTGCACTCAATGATCATTCAAGCCAGCAGTTTACATTAAATTCTTGTGGGGATTAGCCTTGGAAAACGGAATTACTGTGTCTAATAGAAGTTTGGGATAATTACACTTTACCCACCTATGGTTTGCCTCTAATTCTATGTGCCTACCTGTGGTTCAAATTTTGACACTTTGCCCACCTGTGCTTGTCACCGTTTATGTGCCGTGTGCCCACCTCTCCCTCACCGTTACTCTAACACAAAAATAGGTAAAAAACTCACTCCCATTCAGATCAAAACACTCTCACTCCCAAAACTCCCATCTGGCTTGCTCACCAAAAATCACACACTCTCACTCCCAAAAATCACTCACTCACTCACTCCCATCGTGCATGCAAACCGAGCCGAGGAAGACAGCTCCTCTGTTCAGCTATGGCAACAAGACTCACTTACTCCCATCGTGCAATGCGCTTTGCTTCACTTGAGGTAACTGGGATTTGATCGTGCATGCAAACCAAGCTGAGGAAGATCAGGATTATTGCTCCACTGTTCAGCCATTGCAGGTAGATCAAAACCCTCTTTGCTTTTTAATCTTTGAAATCTAGGGTTCTAAATTGGGTTTTAAAATTTCTTCTTCCAAAGTGGGTTTTATTTAAAATTCTTTCTTCCAAATTCGGTTCTTGCTTAACCATGGAACTGGTTAAGCAAAAACCCAAATTTTTTTTTTTTTACAAAGTCGAAGAAATTTCCGAGTTGAAGAAATTTCTGAGCAAAAACCCTTTTTTTTTTTTTTTTTACAGTTGCTCCTCACTTTTACAATTGAAGAAACTTTGTTTTTGGACTGTGTTAATATGACACTTGAACCATGGAACTGATTAAGCAAAAACCCAATTTTTTTTTTTTTACAATTGCTCCTCATTTTTATAGTTGAAGAAACTTTGTTTTTGGACTCTGTTAATATGACACTTGATTTATTGCTTGAGGCCAAGTTGCCACATAGAATTGAAGATTCTAAAATGGCCAGCTGTGTGTGTGTTTTTTCGATTTTGGTATGTGTTTTGAAGGATTTTAGATAATATGGCTACTTTGAATGTTTAATTGTTTTTGTAGAATGTTGTTTGTATATATTTATGTAGAATTAGAAGAGTTGAAATGAGTTTGATTTACTGCTTCTGTTTTGGAATGTTACTGGTTGAGTTTGTTTTGGACAGCATGATAGAATTAGTGTCTGGTTCCAGTGGTTTGGCTGGTTGTACTTATCATTATTTCTATGTTGTTTTGGACAACATGATAGAATTAGATAATTGATCCTTTCATATAAATACATGTTGCAATCCCATATCTGTAAAATGATCAAAAGCCACAACCTTACAGCTTTTGTTCAGCTTTTGGATTTGGGCAGGGGGTTGACATTTGGATTTGGGTAGGGGGTTGACATTTGGATTTTGACATATTACATATCTCAACACTCTCACATATGCAGCAACAAGCATTAGTCCCAACAAACAACAGAACAAATCATGCTATGGAGGTAGTATTTAGGAGGTAGTACTTCATTTAGGAGGTAGTACTTCATTTGTTCATTTGTTGGTATATTTAGGAGATGGCTCAATAAATTTGAAAGTGAAAAAACAAGAAGCACTCGATTAGTGACTTTATGAAGTTAGCAAACATCTAATTCTCACAAGAAAATGAAAGCAAGGCCTACTTTGAAACACATGTCACTATCTAACATTCGATTATGAATGCAGCTATGTAGGGAGTCAAATTTCTTAGGCATTTTGTCTAGTGTGATTGCCTGGTGTTACGGGCTTGAGGCAAAGCACAGTAAGCACGTTGGCATGGTGCTTGGCATGACTGGTGCCATGAACTTGCAGACCATGACAACTTTCTAAGATCAGTCAAATTCCCATTTGGGTTATGACTTATGAGTTATGACTTGGGGCAAGACCATAGATTAAATGGGTCACATTTGCATTGTTCTCCACACACATACAGAGGCTGTATATAAACAACAAAAATCAAACAGGTTATAAAAATAAAATCAAACTTGTAACATATAGAATTTTTGCTTTTAATACAATACTATTATAGACTACTATTAACTAATTAAGAAGCTGTTTCAAATGTTAGTTAATCATGCTCGTCCTTGCAAAAACCCAATTTCGAAAAAAAAATTTAAAACCGTAGGTTTCAAAACAGCACATTCAATACACTCAAATACAACAACATTCACTATTATATTTGTCCAAAACAGACTAATTCTATCATGCTGTCCAAAACAGACTCAACTAGTAACATTCTAATTAATCTGAAAATCAGAACCAATGATCAATTTGGTGATAGAAGCAGTAAATCAAACTCATTTCAACTCTTCTAATTCTACATAAATATATACAAATAATATTCCACAAAAACAATTAAACATTCAAAGTAGCCATATTATCTAAAATCCTTCAAAACACATACCAAAATCGAAAAAACACACACACAGCTGGCCATTTTAGAATCTTCAATTCTATGTGGCAACTTGGCCTCAAGCAATAAATCAAGTGTCGTATTAACAGAGTCCAAAAACAAAGTTTCTTCAACTGTAAAAATGAGGAGCAATTGTAAAAAAAAAATTGGGTTTTTGCTCGGAAATTTCTCCGACTCTGTAAAAAAAAAAAATTTGGGTTTTTGCTTAATCAGTTCCATGGTTCAAGTGTCATATTAACACAGTCCAAAAACAAAGTTTCTTCAACTGTAAAAATGAGGAGCAACTGTAAAAAAAAAAAAAAAAAAAAGGGTTTTTGCTCGGAAATTTCTTCAACTCAAAAATTTCTTCGACTCTGTAAAAAAAAAAATTTGGGTTTTTGCTTAACCAGTTCCATGGTTAAGCAAGAACCAAATTTGGAAGAAAGAATTTTAAATAAAACCCACTTTGGAAGAAGAAATTTTAAAACCCAATTTAGAACCCTAGATTTCAAAGATTAAAAAGCAAAAAGGGTTTTGATCTACCTGCAATGGCTGAACAGAGGAGCAATAATCCTGATCTTCCTCGGCTCGGTTTGCATGCACGATCAAATCCCAGTTACCTCAAGTGAAGCGAATCGCATTACACGATGGGAGTAAGTGAGTCTTGTTGCCACAGCTGAACAGAGGAGCTATCTTCCTCGGCTCGGTTTGCATGCACAATGGGAGTGAGTGAGTGAGTGATTTTTGGGAGTGAGAGTGTGTGATTTTTGGTGAGCAAGCCATATGGGAGTTTTGGGAGTGAGAGTGTTTTGATCTGAATAGGAGTGAGTTTTTTACCTATTTTTGTGTTAGAGTAACGGTGAGGGAGAGGTGGGCACACGGCACATAAATGGTGACAAGCACAGGTGGGCAAAGTGTCAAAATTTGAACCACAGGTAGGCACATAGAATTAGAGGCAAACCACAGGTGGGTAAAGTGTAATTATCCCTAAAAGTTTTGATAGTACATCAAATAACAGTTTAATATGAGTGCATTAATGGGGTCAGCTCATTGGCTTTCCAACTATTTGGGAGGCAAAAAAATTGAATAATGCGCTTCTACTTGGTTGGATTACTTCATGCTGCAACTAACCATACGATTTAATGAGTGCATTAGTGGACCAGTTTAGCTTGGATTACTTGGTTGATATACTGATATAGGCTGTGTTTCTTTTGCAGATGGTTGAGCCAATGTTGAAAGCAGCTACGTATCCTTTGTTTATTGATTAAATAGTTACTTGTACATATTGAATGTTTACTTGGAATTTCTAGACTTGTTGAATGGGGCTATGAAGTGGATCATAATTATGTGATTGACGAAATGTTTAAATTATGTGTTCTTTTCATTGTATTGTTACCAAATTAAACAAGCATTTTTTTTTTCTTTGCCTTTAATGCATGATTCTTGGCAGTTTGTTTTGCTTTATTTGCCCAGGAATTAGTTTTGTCAGGACAATATATATATATATATATATACTATTTCTTTTTTAAAATGAAATGGGCCTATAGTGGTGTTTATGAATGCCACTATAGGTCAATTTGTTTTTTTAAATGATAGGTCATTTATTTTTTATAATTTTAATATGGCTATAGTGGCGTTTTAAAATGACACTATAGGTCTATACCCTATAGTGGTGTTTGAAACTGCTATAGGTCAAATTAATATATATTTTTTATTTGCTATAGTGGTGTTTCAAAATGCCACTATAGGTCTTATAGTGGCGTTTATAAAACACTGTTATAGCCTATTTTTTTTTTTTTTTTAAAAAAATTTGGCCTATAGCAGCATTTTATAAACGCTACTATAAGTTTATAGTCACGGTACAATAGTGATGTTCATAACCACTACTATAGAAAACACCACAATAGCCCAAAGGGACTTGTAGTGGCGTTTTTAGGACTTCTAGTGGCGTTTTACGAACGCCACTATAGGTCTAGTTTTTTTGTAGTGAAGCTATGTGTGGTTACATAATAAGTCACTACTGGAGGTGGCAACTGGAAGTTAGGGTTAATTTTCCTTGGGGTTGGTGATTAACCTTTGTAGTGGTTTTTTTGCTTGGATAGTTTTCCTTGAGTTTTTCACTTTGCCACAATTAATATTGTCATCTTCTTAATTTATTGCTTCATTGTTTTATTGGTGACATTTAATCTATGAGAATAAACTTGGAAATCAATCTATACTCACAGTTGGTTAATTTCACAAGTTGATTTATTTCACTTAAAATCAACGGGGATATTGGGCTTTTGCCCTTATTTTGCAAATATAACAGCAATATGTCCCTGTTTTGAAATTATTTAGGTCCATGTCCCTGTTTTGAAACTCAATTTTAGCAAAATCGAGTTACAAGTAGAACTCGACATTGCTAATGTTGAATTCTGTGCATATTTTGCAACTTAATTTAAAAATAAAAAATTTAAGTGAAACTCGATTTTGCTAAAGTCGAGTTTTAATTAAAAATTTACATATAACTCGATTTTGAGGATACCGAGTTTTATACAGAACTCGATTTTGTTAAAGTCGAGTTTCAAAAACAGGGACACGGACCTAAATAGTTTCAAAATAGGGACATATTGTTGTTATTTTTGTAAAATAAGGCTAAAAGCCCAGTATCCCCTAAAATCAACATCGGGTCTAAATTTGTCCTTTTAACACATTGTTTCATAACTTCAAATAATGCATGCCACTTTTTGTCCTAACTCCTAACCTTTTCATTAATTTATTTATTTGTATAGTTGATCATAACAAACGAGCTTTATCATGGGTATTACTTATAAATTTTTTTCTATGGCCTGAAATGCCTCATGTTTTGGAAGGGGGTTGAGGTTCTTTAGAAGAGTGGACTGTGATTCGCTGATTATAATTTAGTTTGGTAAATAAGTTAAAGAACTACAAATGTGGAATCAATTAGCTTCTTTTTTTTTTTTTTTTTTTTTTTTTATTTTAATACAAGATAGAAATTCTACTCTAATATAATTTAAAGTGTATATATGTGTGAAATTCTCTATTGGAAACTTAAACCCTAGTCATTGCCCCTCACACAAGCATATGTATATCTTGATTCTTAAGCATGGAGTTGATCCATTAGAAGCTTGGCACATAACCAATTCTCATCACATTATCAACCAAAAAAAAAAAAAAAAAATTTCTTATCACTACCCCAAATAACGGACATTCTAGCCTTTTGCCCCTAATTATTTTTTTATTTAGTAATTTGCCCCTATTTTGAAACTATATAGGGATATGCCCCTGTTTCAATACTCGATTACCCTAAAATCGAGTTTCAATGAAATACTCGATTCGTAGAAAATCGAGTTATGCCCGATCAAACTTAAAAAAAAAAAAAAAAAAAAAAAAAAAAAAAAAAAAAAAAAAAAAAAATTTGCATGTAACTCGAGCTTAGGGAAATCGAGTTCCATGCAAAAAAATTTTACAAGTGTGATCGCCCAATATTCAGGGAGACCTATAGCGGCGTTTTTAAGCCCTATAGTGACGTTTTTAAGTCCTATAGTGGCGTTTTTCTGGAAATTTTTTTTTATAAGTCTGAATACAGGTTTCAGTGGTCCTATAGTGGCGTTTTTCTGGAAAATTTTTTTATAAGTGTAAATATCAGGTTTCAGTGGCCCTATAGCGGCGTTTTTTATCCCTATAGTGACGTTTTGGAACTCGATTTCCATTTACTCGAGTTTCATGAATTTTTTTTTTTTTTTTTTTAAGTTTGATCGGGCATAACTCGATTTTAAACCAATCGAGTACTTTAAGTAACTCGATTTTAGGATCATCGAGTATCGAAACAGGGGCACGCACCTATATAGTTTCGAAACAGAGGCATTTTGCCAATTAAAAAAATAAAAGGGGGTAAAATGCCAGAATGTCCCCCAAATAACTAGGAAAAAAAAAAAACATTTTTAGTTCCAAGCAATCTGTCAATCGAACTGGACCGTTGGAGTGAAAAAAAAATTATCATTTTAAGTTCCAAGCGGCCAGTCAATTGGGCTGGACCGCTGAGTCACCAACCCAGATTGAATAGAGTAATGAGTTTCACATGTGCCAAATAACTGAATAAAAATTATTTGTTTCGCTCTGTATTCTACCAAATACAATTTACTAATTATTAATTTAAATTTTCTTTAGAAATAAGAATAACTAAAGTTTAGGAAAAAAAAAAAAAAAAAATCAGCTATATCGCATATCATGGTTGGTGAGGCATTAAGTGAAACACAAAAATTGAAATTGAGGATTTGCATTCACCATTCATAAATAATGACTTAAAGACAAATACATGTGTTAACTTTGAAATATAAGTAAAAAATGAATAAAATTTTAATTTAATAAATTATTGTGTGTTATCCATTAAGTCAATTATAATAAAAGTTAGGTCTTATAACATTCCTATCCCACCCATTATGGAAATCCATTTTGGATGATGATTGATGATACGGTAGCAAACAAGCACCAAAAACACTTCTACATCCTAGAATTTTCTGAATCCCAAACCTCCTTCCTTTTGAGGCCAAAATAAAGATGACCAAGCTATGGGTGTTAGGAAAGACCCAGACCTAGATTTTGGGTTCCACTAGAACCGTCTAACAACAACATCCAAGCAATCACAAAGCTCTCTAGGAAATTGAATGACTATGATTGAATAGGCTGGAATGGCCTGTGCAACTGATTTGATGAGGGTTGCTCTACCTTGTCAGGATAAGTTTTTGCTCTTCTAACCAGAGAGTTTATTTTGCTCTTTTGGGATTTCAATCAAGCCCTCCTCTCCAAATTGGCATGGTGGATCCTTCAGGAAAAGATTGTCTATGTGTAAATGTGCTCAAAGCAAAATACAAAGTTAGGGGTAATTGGCTAAACCATAAGACTGTGGGGTCTCCTTCCAAGATATGGAGAAGCTTAGAAGGTACAAAATCTCTACTTGCTCGCAATGCTTGCATTTTGGTAGGAAATGGATACACAATCAGTATTTAGGAGGACCCTTGGATTCCAGATCTTCCTAACTTCATTCCAAATCCAAGCGAGGGGATCAATCCTGAAATGGCCCTTATTGTTTCACACTTAGTCAACCAAGGAGGCTAGGATCTTACCAAAACCAGAAATACTTTTGAAGAGTTCACAACCCAACTCATCCAAAAAATTCCCCTCTTAGGGCATGCTCAAAAAGATTGCTGGATTTGGATCTCTAATAATTCAGGTGAGTTTTCAGTCAAATTTGCTAATTGGTTAACCACGAATATGTCCTCCCACAAATCAAGATGCAATTTATGGCCTCATTTGGAAGTCAAAAATCCATGAAAGGCTTAAAATGCATCTGTGGTGTATAGCAGCAAATTGCCTACCTACTAAAACTTGTTTATCTAGATTCTGTGATATAGATGATGTCATTTGCCCTCTCTGAAAAGGATGCTGAAGAATCTAGTCTCCATCTCTTTATGTCATGCCCCTTTACGAGAGCTATTTGGTTTAACTCCTAATGGGGACTAAGGATAGAAAATCTGAACTTAAACTCTCCTTCTCATCTCATTGGCGTTTTCCTTAATCCTCCCTCTGAAGCCAATATTGAGGAAAACAAGAGGGGTGAATTCTTATTATTTGGGACTGTTGTTTGTGAAGCCATTTGGAGAGCTAGAAACTAAGCTATCTTTGAAGGCCACAAAACTAATCCTCTTGAGCTCTGCTAGAAAGTTGATAAGTCCATAGTTGAGCACATAATGTCTATTGCAAATCATTCGAGCTTCCAATTGCCAAAACTAGTACAAAGGTGGAAGAAACCCCTTAGAGATTCAACCAAGATAAATGTCGATGCTGCTTTCAAGGATGGTTGTTCCTCCATTGCAGTTGTTGCTAGAGATTGGAGAGGGGAATTGGTATTTGCTTGTGCTAAGAGAGTATATACCAACCTCCCTCTCCAGGCAGAGTTAGAAGCCATTAAATGGGCCTTATGCTTAGCAAAAAGTCTTGAAGTAGCTTCTATGATTGTGGAAAGTGACTCTAAAGATTGTGTCGACGCAAAAAGGTTCCCTGGAGAATTAGAGGTATTTGTAGTGAAATTCCCAGCTTGAGTTCGCTTACTCTTGGCTGTTGTGTTATCTGGATCCCTAGGGAGGCAAATAAAGCAACTCACTCTCTAGCTAAGTGGTCCTTTTTGAACAATGTTTTTGGGTTTTTTGATGTAGGTTTTGGCCCTCCATGTTTTGAGCTTATCGTTAAGGATGAGGCTCTTGTTTCCTCTTTGTAATTTTATCATTGTTTTGTGAATAAAATATCATGTTCATAATACATCAACTTATCCAACACTGTAGCATAAATTGTACCACTTTTTTTTTTTTTTTTTTTTTTGTATTTTTTTAATCACTCGCACACTCTCTCTTTGGCAAACAAACTTGTTCTTTCTCTATCTTCTACTCTTTCACTCGTTTTCTCTCTCATCACTGTGTGGTCGACATTGGGTTGTTGTCATCGGCGTCGGCAACGACGTTGGAATTGGGAGAAAATGACCTTGCTATTGAGAGAAGTGGAATCAGATTTGATTAGAGAATTGCGATCAGAGAGCTCGACAGGGACAACCATGATAAATCTGATCTATGTTTTTTGTGTTTTTATTGTCTTTTTTTTTTTTTTTTTTGGTACTAGTCGGGTGGGTCATCGTTGGGACTGGGTATAGGTGACAATGGTAGGTTTGGGCAGGGCCTGGTTGCAGTGGCTAGAGATGTAGTAGTGGTTGGATGGCTTGTTGCCGATCTTAATGGGGCTGGGTGGTGGGGTTGTGGTGGTTCCAACTTTTGAGTTTAATTTTGGGTGGTTCTAACTTTCCAGTTCTTGAATAATTGTTTAAAAAATTATATGTAAATTATTTTAATATGTTGGGAATGCAAAAAAAGAGAAGAAAAAAAGAAGGGATGTTGGTGTGTTGTAGGAATGCTTTTGTAACATAAAGAAAGTGAGTTTAAAGATGCAAAATGCATACTTTTCTGCATAAGCCAATGATAATGCTCTTAGAAGTTAGGTTTTTGAAGTTCGGGTGCGTATGTCATATGGTTTACACTTTCTTTCAAATTGGGTCTCATGCAATAATTACATGGAGCAATAACAATGAATGTGTGGTGTAAAATTTAGAAAGGAAAAAAGAGTGTGTAAAAATAAAAAGTTGTTGAGGTACAATTTTTCATTCATGCCATGTACCACAATCCTATTTAATTACGTTAATTTATTCACCAAAATGTCACCCATAAATTATTTAGGGCCTCCACAAATATTTCATATCTCATTATTTAAATTGGGTTACGATATAAACTATCACAAAAGTCCAAAAACTCATATCTTATCCAATTTCATTATTATTATTTAACTAAGCCCAAAACCGGCCTTACGAGCCTAATGCACACATCCCATCCTTTTTAAAACCCAAGACTACTTATGCTTGACAATATTTCAAAAGCCTAATTCTCATTAGCAATATCAAAAGCCCAATTTAGGTTGGCACTATTAAAAGCCCAAGCTAGCTAGTTGGCACTATTTAGTAAAAAACCCAAGGTAATCAATACTTGTCAAAATACTATATCATAAGTATTTACTTAAAGTCTAATGATGAACAATGCTTTAAGTTCTTAAACTTATTACTATAATATTGCAAGCCCATGGAATCTATCTTATAAAACCCATGGTAACTATTTATGTTATGTAATACTACTCATTTTTCCAAAACCCATGACAAACATATATCAAGCCCATGGAGAATTATGAATGTGTGTTACTAATATAAAAGCCCATGGAAAGTTATGATTATTTATTTTAAACCTATGACATTTATTTATTTCATACCATATTATAAACCCATGGTAACTATTTATGTTACGTAACACTATTCATTTTTCTAAAACTCATGGCAAACATATATCAAGCCTATGGAGAATTATGAATTTGTGTTATTAATATAAAACCCCATGGAAAGTTATGATTATTTATCTTGAACCCATAACATTTATTTATTTCATACCATATTATAAACCCATGGAATTTATTTAAGAACCCATGGTCACTATTTATCTTATATCTTAACATTCATAATGTTTATTTCCAAAACTCATGGTAATTATTCACCTTACAAGCCCATTATGATTATCTATATAAAAACTCATGAGAATATCACATTATTCCACTATAGTGGTTGTTACCATATTTTGTTTGAAACCCATGGATATTGCCTTTATTAAAACTCATGGTAAATATTATTCACAAGAAACATTTGAGGTTAATATTTAAAAGCCCCAAAGAAAATATCCTTTACAAAATAATCCATGGCAAAAATTATGAGAAACTATACAAATTGTTATTTAAAGCCCATGGAAATTAATACCCAAAACCTATCATGAATATTTATTAAAGCTCATGAATGCATTTCATTTTACAAAAAACTAAAGCCCATGTGGAATAAAAATCCATGGCAATATATGGTAGCTTTGTCCATTTTGTAGGGCTCAAAATGAGAAAGCAAAAGGATAGGCTCAAGTGGAGAGAACCACCAAGTCAGAGGCCCATTGAAATACTTAGCTCTCATGGTCAAGTCCAACATGAAATCTCAGTCAAAATAGTCCATGTGTGCAAACTGACACAACTAGAGAACTCCCTTCAGTTCTGCCTTCTGGTGGAGAACACCTCAAAAAGCAACCAAGCTCCTAAACCAAATTAGGAGCTGGCCACCTGTCCCATCAACCTCTCTATCATTGCCAACTCTGATGTGAACAGTACCAGAGGCTAGACTGACACCAAAAAGCTGAGGTGCAATAAATACCATTCTTCTCCAAGTTTTGGTCACAACTCAAGGAAGCCTTAACCAAGACCTCCAAGCTTATGAAATCCTCAACTAAATAGTTTATTTTATTACTAAAATGTATATAATTGATTCATATTCCAAACCCAAAGTCAAGTCTCAAACTTGGCTTCCCAAATATCATATTGGCAACGAAAAAAACTGCCCCCGACAAAAGTTTAAAAGTTAAATTTTTTTCTAATCCAATGTCCGATATTAAAAGGGATTTTTTAACTTACAATACTCATTGATTCACTATTGCATGGTCTTTATATAAGGTGACAAAAACTTCATATAATTCCCATATAATTTGTGGTGATTTCAAATTAAACCTTAACTTTTAAAAAGTTTTTATTAAGACCTTCAAGTTTATAAATATTTTCCATTAGTGCAATAAATAATTATTAAGTAAAAAGTAATAAAATTCCATATAAAGTGTGACTAAAACTCATTAAAGACAAAAATATCATTCAATATGAAAGTATGAGACTTTTGGTACACTACTGGTTATAATTTGTTAGGGTTATATTTTCTATGTAATTGGCAAATTCTTTGATAAAACGTACTTTACTTGTAATTTGGTAGATCTAAGTTGGGTTTAATGTATCAAGAACAAGAAGTATGTTGTTTAAACATATCAAGTGGTATTATTAAAGACATGAAGTTTGATCCAAGAAACAAGTGAAGAAAAGAGTTTCATTAAAGCTCAACACTAGCAGTTATCGAGGATTAATGAAGAAGCTCGATACAAGCTCGATCTATCAAGAATTATGAATTCAGAATTCTCAGATATGAAATTTGGACCATGATGACTTAAATGATTAGGTTTTCTCTCTCTACAACCTTAGTCATATATAAGGCTTATTTTAAAAGTCATCAAGTACAGAAACAAAGACCCATAAATCATATACTATGTGTGAAGCTACCGCATTTGTACACCTTAGGGTTTTGTAATCAAGTGCTTCCTGATCTTTATCGTTTATGAAGTAAAGAACTTTGGAGCTGACAACAGTCAATCAAGTTGCTGGAGTTAGTCACGTACTAGGATCTGTGCAATGGAGTCAGTCACAGATTGGAGATTTGTGCTAAGCAAAGAAGTCTGCTACAAGATCAAGTTCAATTGGGTATTGAAGCGAAGGTTCAACTGTAGGTTGGTATTTTGGGATAGGACAGGGTAGTGGTAAGATTCTTTATACTTGTAACTGCTTGATTATTAATTAATGGATTCTTGGGAGTGGTGACCTAAAATTCACCCGGTGGGATTTTTGCCTTGTAAGAGGTTTTCCCCATTCGTTAACAAATCACAATGTTATTTATTTTCGGTTGCATATTAGTTATTTCGTAATTTGTTGGTGCCTCCACGATTTGTGTTAGGACATATGTGTTTCACATGTTAGGAACACATGTCACTATTTTATGTAATTGACTAATCCTTTGACAAAACGCACTTCACTTGTAATTGGGTAGATCTAGGATGTGTTTGATACTTCAAGAAACTTTGTTTCAAGTTCAAGTGTTAAAGCCATGCAAATTTGTCCAAGAATTAAGTTAGAAAGTGTTGTTCATTAAAACTTAACAGCTAGCATTTATCGAGATTTAAAGAGAGCTGTTTCAGCCTGAGGCTCGACAGCTGCTTAACAGATAAGGTATCTGTCGAGGTTTATGAAACTCAGTTTTTCAGGACTGTTTTTCATTCAATCCGTGATTATGTGTTTGGGCTTTCTTTTCTCACAACCCTAGACATATATAAGGATTATTTTAAGGGCTGTCAATGGTAACACAAGTTGCACAAGAGAAAATCTCGCAAGTGTGAAGAAAAGTGTGACTGGAGACCTAGTTTGCCCTAGTTCTTGAAGAAGCTGCTATGTTTGTACATCATAGGGTTTTGTGACCAAGCAACTTCATGATCTTCATCGTTTGGATGAACTGAAGAACTTTGTAGCCAACATCCTTTTCAAGTTGGTGATTCAAGTCGCGTACTGGGATCCGTGCAATTGGTTAGTCACGTACTGGGAGCCGTGCATTAAAAATGAGAGATTGTCATTACAGAACAAGTCTAATTAGGTATTGGGGTAAGCGTTCAACTGTACGTTGGTACAAGATACTGAGATTCCTTTACTTGTAACCGCTTATTTTGATAATAGTGGATTCTTAGGAGTGGTGACCTTAAAATCACCCGGTGGAGTTTTTGCCTTGTAAGTTTTCTCCATTTGTAAACAAATCATCGTGTCAATTTATTTTCTACTGCATTTAGTTTAATTGATGATTTATTTGTACTGCCACGTACAATTACATGTTAATTTTATTAATTAATAAACTTGGCTAATTAGTCAATTAATTCATTACAAGGGGTCAATACGTTTTTGGCCTATTAATTTGCATGAAATTTGACCTAATTAATCAATTTGAGTAATTGAATTAATTAACCGGGGTCAATTTATTTTAAACCAACATAATTTAATATCACCAAAACATTCACAATAAAAATAATATTATATAAGCTCATGCCATGCTGAAATCATATTAGATAATGTACTATATAAGAAAATTTGTGTCTTACATGCTATATATCAAGAAGACACACTCACCTTTTGTTATTATAAACGAAAAAAATAATGTGAAGCTCTAAAGATGAAATTTCAAAAATATAATTTCAAAAATATCTTGTGCTTGAGGTACAGGTACTTTTCGCTTATTTGCTCGCTTAGCAGCTTGTAACTTAAAACAGTTTGGATGAATGTGCCCAGACTTTTCACAAAAATGACAAACCCATGCAGGCTTATCTTGCAACTTGCTCTTAGGAGGATTAGGAGCCTTAGGTTTAGACTCTTGAAGATCAACTCTAATCTTCCTAGGAGGTATAACTTCTACAGATTTAGCAGCCTCACTCATAGAGGGTTTAACAACCTCACTCACAGGGGGTTCAGAAGAAGGAACAAAATTTGTAGAATGGGGTTCAAGCACAGAGATGCTTTCTACAAAACCTAAGCCAGTTTTGTCAAAAGGAAACTTTTGAACACTCAGCATGTGATCAAGTTTGGAGCTTGCAGACCTATTAGTTTGTTCTCTAGTAACCGATAGTTCAAGTTCCAAATTCTTAATTTTATCAAGCAAAAGCATGTTCTCAGTCTTCACATTATTCAACAATTCATTAGCATCAAACAATTTTACAAGCAAATTTTTCTTTTCAAGTTCAAGAGATGCAATTTTTTTTAAGCCTAAATCAACACTCATAGCATCCTTTGCAGCAACTTTACAAAGTTTATTGTAGGTTTCTTGTAAATCTGCATTCTCAGAGAGTTCCCCATCAGAAGGGTTCTCTTCAACAACAATACTTTCATCAATTACAGCAGTAGCAGTGAAAGAAATGAAGTTTCCATCCTCATCACTACCAGACTCATTGTTAGAAACTTCATCATCACTAAGGGTTACAACCATAGCCATACCCTTAGACCTCAAGAATGTTGGACATTCAGATTTCACATAACCATACCCTTGACACCCAAAACATTGTTGACCCATAGAATTATTAGAAGGTTGACATACTTTTTCTTTAGGTTTTTCAGTGTTATTAACCTTAGTGGGATCATTCCTCCTAAAATTTCTAGATTCAGTAGTGTTCTTACCTCTTGCCCTTCTGTTATTGTTCTTAAGAAAATTTCTAAAGTTCTTAGCAAGGTAAGCAATCTCTGTAGCAGAGAGCTCATCATCAAATCCACTTACATCAACATCATCAACAGACTTAAGAGCCATTGATTTGGATTTGCTAATCTTAGGTAGGTCCAACTCATAGGACTGAAGAGATCTTACAAGTTCATCAACAGGGATAGAGTCCACATCCTTGCTTTCAGTGATGACAGTCACTTTGGGTCTAAAATCTTCAGTCAAAGATCTAAGAATCTTCCTAACAATTTTAGGTTGATCATAGATTTCACCCAGATTATAAGCAGAATTAACAATATCATTAAGCTTAGCATAGAATTCATCAAAAGATTCATCATCAGACATTCTAATGCTTTCAAATCTAGTTGTTAATTGCTGCAACTTATTGATTTTAACTGCCTTTATGCCTTTATGCACAGTCTGGAGGATATTCCAAGTAGTATGAGCAACCTCAACATTAGAGATTCTCTTAAATTCCTCCAGAGAAACAGCATTAAAGATAGTATTCATAGCTTTGCTATTGAAAGCTGCTGCTTCTTTCTAAGAAGTTTGCCACTCACTCACCGGAATAGTGGGCTTCTCCCATCCGTATTCAATTGAGTTTCAGACTCTCTCATCAATAGATTTCAGGAATGCTTTCATCCTTACTTTCCAATAAGCATAATTATTCCCATCAAAGTGAGGTGGAATAACAAGAGAGTGTTCGTGTTAGTGTCCGTGTTCCATGACAACAGGGGTCAAGAATCAGCTCTTAGATCAAAAGGTCTACAACAAGAGAGCAATCGGCTCTGATACCACTTGTACGTTTTTAGACCCCTTAAAACACAACCAGATTAACCTAGTTAATTAGTCAAGTTATAATTTAGTCAAATTATCAGATCTAGGTTAACACAAATATATCATATCAATGTAAAGTGCGGAAAATAAAGAACACAAAGATATGATGACTCAGGAAAACCAAACCTGTAAAAAACCTAGAGAGAATTTGACCTAGCTATCCTCAAGGTAAACTGAATCCACTATGAAAGAATTGAGGTTTACACAATAGCGACTTAGACCACTAACATCCTATTGCTACCTCGAGTATGAAACTTACTACCACGACCACGTGACAGCTCCGAGTCCACGGACTACTTCTTTCTTGGATTCCCAGCAAGTACAAGCACTCCCACTTGTGTATCTTTAAGCTCTTGGATTAGCAACTAAAACGATCATCAAGTTCTTGACATAGTTTTGATTCTTGATAACCCTAAATATGTGTGAAGGCAAACACCTCTAGATCTCATAAAAGATTCACACACACAGCATAAAGAACAACCTCAAAATGTGGCTAGGGTTTTCCCTTTTATACCTGGGGTAAAACATAAAACCTTACACGTCATACGAGCTTGAGCTGAGTTGGAAATTCTGCAAAAAAAACAATCTGCACGACTTTCGATTGATCGAGTCTAATTCTCGATCGATCGAGCTAGACAGATTTACACAGTAAATTCTACAGTAACTCGATTTCAACTTTACATAGAAACCTATACTTTGAGCAAGTCTAATCAAGACTAAAATGTTTTGATCATGGTTTGCCAACATTACAAAATGAAGTTCTAATACATTAGTTCCTAATTCCTTAGAATCTAACACAATTGATAATATGACTAATCAACTTAATATTTCTTGTGACATAGTATAGAATAATAGAATTTGGTTATTGCAATTTTTCTAAAACTGTGACCACTTTATACTTTAAAGTCTAAACCTACACAAATAAAAATTAATTTATTACATGATTCAATAAATTAGTATCACTATAATACAAATGAGTTGATATGACATACATCAAATTATTAATTGGTGTGATAACTTATAGTAATTGATAAAGTAAAAGCTTGCATAAAAAAAAATATATTAATTTGAGTGGGAATACATTGGGTGTGGGTATGGCCCGTGTGGGTGGGTTAGTGAGTGTGTAGCTGTGTGGGTGGGGGCCAGCTATGAAATTGTTTTCCACTTTTTTAGATTATAAAATATTATATACTCAACAGTTGAGTCCTATCATTCTATCAAGTATCAAGCATCAAGCTATGTGCAGTGCTGTGGAGTGTGAGCAGACTGTGCAAGTGCAAGAGCAAGACTAGCTTGTTGTCCTTGTTCTATCAATCAAGTAGATTAAAAATATAACTTAAAATATTTAAATTGAATAAAAAGCAAACACTTCAATCTTAAATATTGGAAAGACAGAGATGGAGATAGGGGTTACCTCTATTATGTAGGGCCGGGTGAACAAAGAATGACCGAGTTTATAGAAAAAGATCAAGAATCAAAATGAAGAAAAAAAAGGTAAGAATATAGACGAAGAGGCAGAGAGGTGAGAGATTTTTTCTTTTGTTTTAAAAATTTATAATATCTATTTTAGCATATTTCAAGATAATTACATTGTATTATTAATAAATTTATCTGGTATTAATTTCGATTTTAACATATTTCAAGAATAAGTTAATAAATTTGTTTCTTAAAATTTAATTTTGTTAGCTAAAGTTTGGCTATTTTTGTTTTTTCCTATAATCTTTTACATTTTAGGATATAATGAGATATTTTTAATACATTTTACTGAAAAAAAAGAATTAAAAATTGTTTTTTTAATTAAAATATATAGACAAATATATTATATATTATATATGTATAAATTTTTTTAACGACCTTGTTTTATTTGGGGCTTTAACGATGGCATCAATTGTTTGCAAAAGTCCCCTTAGCACGCATGAGTATCATCTTTTCCTACGAGTAGTGATTAGTTTAAATTTTATTTATTTATTTATTTATTTTTTATTAAAGAGAGAAATTTTACTCTAATTTAATCTAAGTATATATTTGTACGTGAAATTTTCTTCTGAAAACTTGAATCCTAAACTTTACACTTATATTTTATAAATTTTTATATTTGTAAAGTGATTATTATACTAAAAGAATGTGGTGGATTAGTTTTACTTTTACCGCTCCTTGATAACTGTGAGTGCTATTCTAAATAAAATAAAAAAATAATTACCATTGTCTTCGTCTTCTTTCTATTTTTTTTTTCTCACAGAGCGTCATGTCACATCTGTGACTCTCCATTCTCATCTTTCTCTCTATTTTCCTTTTTCCTTTCTCCCTAGCAGATTTGATCCACGTTTTTCCTCTACAAACATCAACAACAAAGTAGGCAGGTAAGTTTATGTATACGTAGTGTAAACCAATTTGCAAGTTAACATTATTTATGCCAATTGTATCAAAATGTATGGGGTAGTAGAATTAAATATAGAATATGATAAGTAAAAATTATAAGCGTCCATAGCTGACGGAGTCTACAACTTAGGCTGACGGTATTAATTGAAGTAAGAGGCTGAAGACCCCATAGCTGACGGACAGTGATGTGACGGGTCCAAGATGGAAGGAAGCTTGCTCCAAGGGGTTAACTCCATCTTAGGGCTGACGTCGATATGGCCGAAGGGTAAAAGGCAAGCTGACGGTCCTGAAGCTAACGGTTCTAATAATATCTTCGTTTTGGCCACCACGCATAAGTATATAAGGAAATGATTTGTATCCCACGCTGAGTGTTAGTGTCTTACAAGGAAAGGATTCTGCAATCTACGCTTATGAGGACTCCTATAAGGAAAAAACTTTTACTCCAAGGAAGAGAGGTCAACTCTCTATTATTATAAAAGCCTCAACACCTTCACAAATCGAGGTACGCATAATTAACCCCTCTCTAGCACTCTAGAGTTGTAACAAGTTCTAACTTAACCTTCGGAGGGTATTTGGCCGGCACCACACCGGTGCTCTCTGTTAGGTCTTCTCCTTTTTGTTGTGCAGGTGTTGTTTCGAGTGTACAAGTATCGTACAACTCACTGGTGATATTTTCGGCATCATCAGAATAACTCACTAGAAAATGCGCCAAACTTTGTCTGTGATTGACCCGGAGATAATTTGGTGAGTAGCTACTGTTAGCTGTATCTAACTCTTTTTTTTTTTTTTTTTTTTTAATTTTTTAATTTTTGAACATATCACCTGTCTTGATCTTAAATAGGCACACTAATCCGACTTCAGACACGGTTGGAAACTATTGCCAAAACCCCATAAAACCAAATAAGAATTAGTGGAACCACAAATGACTAGATTTCTTTTTGTCTTTTTCATATTCATCCTCTCAGTTTCATCATCATGCTCGGATTCTTTCTATGAAAAGTTCATCCAATGCCTTTCCCAGAATTCCCCACCTCATATTCCAGTTTCCACAATTGTATACTCCCCAAGTAATTCTTCCTACTTATCCATCCTTGAATCCAATATTAAGAATCTCAGATTCTCTTCCCCTACAACCTCAAAACCACTTATTATAGTCACACCCCTCCTTGATTCCCATGCACAGGCCACAGTCATTTGTTGCAAACAACTTGGACTGCAAGTCAGAATTAGAAGCGGTGGCCATGACTATGAAGGCCTCTCTTACACTGCTGGTCTCCCATTTGTCCTCCTTGACCTCCAATTCCTTAGATTCATTGACGTTGATATTGAAGATAACAGCGCTTGGGTTGAGGTTGGAGCAACCATCGGTGAAGTGTATTATAGAATTGCAGAGAAAAGTCCCATTCATGGATTTCCAGCTGGGCTTTGCCCACTAGTTGGGGTCGGTGGGCACTTAAGTGGGGGCGGCTTTGGAACCATGTTAAGAAAATATGGCTTGGCTGCTGATAATATTATTGATGCTCAAATTGTGGATGTTAATGGCCGAATTCTTGATAGAGCATCCATGGGAGAAGATCTCTTTTGGGCCATTAGAGGTGGTGGAGCAGCAAGTTTTGGTGTCGTTATTTCATGGAAAGTCAAGCTTGTTGATGTACCACGCACGGTAACTGTGTTCAGCATAGCCAAAATCTTAGACCGAAATGCTACTAAACTTGTTCACAAGTGGCAACATATTGGGCACAAACTTGATACAAATCTTTTCATTAGAGCCGTAATTCAAGCAACGAGTACGACTGACGGAAGATTCAGGAATAACATACTACAATTGACATTTAATTCCATGTATCTTGGGAGAGCTGATCAGCTCCTTAAGATAATGGAAAATAGCTTCCCTGAATTGGGTTTGAAGCTGAGTAACTGCACGGAAATGAGCTGGATTGAATCCGTCCTTTATTTTTCATATTACCCAGAAGGAACGAGTATTGAAGCACTGAGAGATAGGATTCCACAAGAAATAGTCTACTTCAAGGGTGCATCAGACTATGTCAAGAAACCCATACCAGAAGCGGCATGGGAACAGATATGGAAAGTGTGTTTAGAAGATGAGAACTCGGTCTTGATCATGGACCCTTATGGTGGTCGAATGAATGAGATTTCAGAATCTGAAATTCCTTTTCCACATAGAAAAGGAAATTTATATAGTATTCAGTACTTTATCCAATGGGAAGATGAAGGATTTGGGCCATCAAAGAGGCACATAGAATGGATAAGAAGGGTGTATAAGCACATGACTCCCTACGTATCACACTCTCCAAGGACTGCTTATCTTAATTATAGGGATCTTGATTTGGGTAGGAATGATAATGAAAACACAACCTACTCACAAGCTGCAAGATGGGGTCTCAAGTACTATAAGAATAATTTCAGGAGGTTGGCGATTGTTAAGGGTGAGGTTGATCCATACAACTTCTTTGCATTTGAGCAAAGCATCCCACCTGTCACTTTGAATGAAGGGAAGAGTGCAACAGAGTGAAAAAAAAAAAAAAATAGTAGCAGAGCTCACGTCGTTGCCGTCGTTATTACGTTTCCGGTTGTCCTCCCACGTCGCTGGTAATCTCCCTCTCTGACTAGTGACTACTCAAGTTTTCTCAGTCCGCCCTTCCGTTTCTCCTTCTTATATTTTGAGTTTTGAGTCAGACCATTTTATTTTTCTTTTGCTGTGGCTCCTGGTTTTTTTTTTATTTTTTTTATAGAGAGTTTCAATTTATGGCGTCCATTCTTGATGATAGTTCTTTATCATCAGATCAAGACATCAATCTATTTTTGGTGTAGGCGAGGATTGAACCCCAAATATTTTATATAATCATCAAAAATTTTACCAATTGAGCTAACTGAAATCCACGCTATAATTTTTGTTCATCTCACGTGAAGTGAAACTTGAAACAACTTTTTGAAATTTCACATGTGCTTATGTTATTTATTATTATTATTATTAACGGGCCGCGGTGTACAAAACCCGTTAATGTGGTATAAACAAGTACAAAATATTCATGATTTTTGGGATTTGGAAAAAGCTAGATGGGAAAAGGTGTTTAGTATTTAGGCGTGTACCAGTTTTCATGGGAAAAATTAAATTATTTTTTTACCGTTTGGGTTGGGAGAAGAGTGCATGTAAAGTAGAATTAGTTAAAAATAAATTAATTTTAAGTTAAATTTATCTTATTTTATTCTCATTTTTTCATTTTCAATCCAAACAGATTATTTACAATCATACCAAAATGCCCTTTAACTTTATCTTGACTTTCTTCTAAGAAAAAAAAGGTTTTATCTTAACTTGAGTATTGACTTTTTATTTTTTGGTTTTAAGTTTTAACTTTTAAAATCTTTCCCCTTCCCTTGTTAATGTTAGGTTCCCACTGTTTTTAAAACAAAAATATTATGAAAACTGTTTTTTCACAACAAATTTTATAATATTGGGTTTGTTTGGTAGAACGACTTTATTTTTTAATAGTATGAAAACAAGTTTAAAAAAATTATAATTGAAACTAGTTTTTTTATAATAATTTTTACATTATACGTGTTTGGCTCCTATTTTGAAGAACAATTTTCAAAATGCTGAAAAAAAATTGGTGTTTAGGAGGCCATTTCTAAGTTTTTTTGTTTGTTTTAATTTTATGAAAAGTAATGTGTAGATTAATTTCTTTTTTTATATTGATAAAACAATAGAGCTCATATACCTTTTTTTTTAATATATATTTTTTATATTTATGATAATGATAAAATTTGAAGTGTGATCATTTTTTTGTGTGATAAAGTTAGCTCCTTAATTTAAAAGATAAAAAAAGTTTAGAAAAATTAGTGGGGTTCACTGTTTTTTAATTTATTTACAACTATATCATTAAAAATATTTTTTGTATCTTGAAAACATACGCAGTGTAAAGTAAATATTAAAAGGAAAAAAAAAAAAAGACACTAATACTTGAATGAGTGTGTTAGGTCACACTTCGAATGACCCCTTGTGATAAACCCTAATTAATTAATTAATTAGCCAAGTTGTTTAATTAATCAATTAAGCATGCAATTGCGTGGAAGCACAAACAAATCACCAAATACTAAATATGCAGCGGAAAATAAATAACACGGTGATTTGTTTACGAATGGGGAAAACCCTAACGGCAAAAACCCCACCGGGTGATTTTCAGGTCACCACTCCCGAAACTCCACTATTATCAAATCAAGCGGTTACAAGAAAGGAATCCCAAGTACCTTACCAACCTACAGTTGAACCCTTACCCCAATACCCAATTGGACTTGATCTGTAGTGACAATTTCCACCTTTGATGCACGGCTCCCAAGTACGTGACTAACCAATGCGCGGATCCCAGTACGCGACTTCAGAACACCAACTTGAGGAAGAATGGTTGGCTGCAAAGTTCTTCAGTTCATCCACGTGATGAATAGCAGGAAGATGCTTGGTTACAAAACCCTATGGTGCAAAGACACAGCAACTTCTTGATGAAGGATGAACTAGGTCAAGAACTTCGTCTGTTGAGCACAATTTGCATAAACAGAGATTGCTCAATGATAATACAACTTGTGTCTACCAAAACGGCTCTTAAAATAATCCTTTTATATGTTTAGGGTTAGAAGAAAAGAAGCCCCAAAAACATATTCACGGATCCCAAGAAAATCAGATTTGGAATTCTGACTTTTTAAATCTCGACAGATAGCAGGTGTCGAGGTAGCTATCGAGAGGTGTCGAGCTTTAAAAATTCTGCACTTCAACTTGCTTTTTCTTGGACAGACTTGATGGCTTCAACACTTGATCTTGAAACATGGTTTCTTGAAGTATTAAAAACACCTAGATCTACCCAATTACAAGTAAAGTGCGTTTTGTCAAAGGATTAGCCAATTTACATAAATAAGTAAGACATATGTTCTTAGCATGTGAAACACATATGTCCTAACAATCTCCCCCTTTGGCAATCCGTGACAAAACCACAACAAACAAATGAGCATATGAGAGAAGTCATAAATCACTCAACTCATATTCACTTGTTGAGTACAATAAAATCTATCCTAACACAAACTCTTGAAAAACTTTGCAAGAAGAGAGTTTATGGCAAGTAGACTTTAACAACCTGTATTTCTGAAACACTTTAAACAAAACTCATCAAGGCATCTTGTGTGAAACAGAAATTAATAGATTGCATACAATAAAAGAACATGTGTATAAAGATAGAAAAGAAACAACACATGAAGAGAGAGGTGAAAGAAACATACATCCACATATATAAGAGAATAAGTATCATGTATGTAAAACTGGTCACAAGACCTCATATACAAGAACAATGTATCTAAAAAGATAAGAAAAGAAAAGATACATCAAACCTTACTACATCCCTCAAAAGTATCAACACTCCCCCTATCAAAAATGTCCTATACTAACTCTCCCCCTAAGATGACTACTCTCATAACCCAAAACTACTCCCCCTTTTTGTCACGAGTGACAAAGGGTAGAGTGTCATGCAGACATCTCATCGGCAGAGCTAGCATCTCCATCATCATCATCATCCTCATCCTCAGAATCTGAAGCTACTGGAGTAGGTGGTGAAGGAGTAGCCTCTGGAGCAAAACCGCCCATGGTCGCCTGGCGTCGTGCAATACGACCCACACGAACATTCACTTGATACAACTCAGCAGAGAGTGTATCAAGACGAGTGTCCATGCGCTGCAGCTGCGCCATAATATCACCAAGGGATACATCGCTCGAAGAGGAAGAAGGAGCAGATGTAGATGGAGCTGATCTGGATGGTGCTGAACGGGAGGGAGGAGTGGCACCAGGCTGTCTCGACCTCAACTGTGCCTCACTACGTTTTACGGTAGCGGCATCTATGGCAGATATGTGTGTGAAGTGGTCGGACACAGGAAAGGGAACAGAAAAATGGCGTAGAATCCGCGTGATAGCAGAAGGAAAGATGAGCTTATCACGAGACGCCGAATCAAGATAAACATCTATGATAGACCGGATGAAGTGAGAAGGGAAGTCTATGGTCAAATGCTCAAGTAGAGAGAGCAGAAAACGAGCACGAGGCTCTGTGATAGAGTTATAGTGAGAAAGAGGATGGAGAACAAAAGTCATCACCATGTTCATGAATCTAGGACCTTTAGCAAAAGGCCTACATGAAGTGAACTGATGCTCACCCCAATCAGCAGGACGCTGACAGAAGGCAGAGATGAGCTCTTCTTGGGACACAGTCCTCAGACGCTCACAAGAGGGATAATCAGGAAACTCTATCCTAGGTACCCTAAGCACATCCGCAACAAGTTGCGGTGTGACAGGAATGCGCATACCTCGAACGCGAGTGGAAAAATGAGGTACTGAAAGATCAATCCCGTGGATATTGGAGTAGAACTCCTGTATCAGCACGAGAGGGCAAGTGACCGGGATGTCACACAGTGACCCCCATCCCCTACTGTGAATGACAGAAGGAAGGTCAGTATCGGCGAAGTCCGCCAGAATGACTTGGCGTTCCGAATGAACATCTCGTCTAGAAAAGTTCTCAGTAAATGCCTTTGAGGCATCTCCATCACGGAACCGAATGTTAAAAGGAGCAGAATCAGAAGATGAAGATGCTCTAGAACGCAGAGGGTTCCGAGCAGGAGTAGATTTACGTTTGGGTGCCATAGACACTACTAACGTAAAAGAATGAGAAAGAGATAGAGAGGGAGACAAGCAGAAAAGTCCCAAATCAGTTCAAATATAACAGATATATGAACAAAGAGTACGTATGCATGGGAATGCATGAACATATGACATGCAAAGCAGAAATATCATTATGGGCTCAGCCCAATCCATTCCTAACAGCATATAAACAAAGTACTCACATCTAAATGCATGAAAATATCATTATAATGCACATGAAATGCAATGTATGACATTTTGAAATCATTTAAGTCCAAACTCAACCCAAAATTTCAATAAAAACTTAGCAATTTTGAAAAACCCCAAATTTTTTATGAAAAATCCCAAAACTAGGTTTTCAAAACATGAAATGCATGAAAATGAAAGGGAAAAGGTGATCTTACCAAGAGATTGAAGCAAGAATGAGCAAGATCCAAGTGAGATTGAAGATTTTAGTGAGAAAAGCAGTTGGAGAAGTTGAAACGCCTCGGACAGATCGAGTGAGATCGAGAGAAATGAGAGAAAAATCGCGATCAGCCTTTAAATAGGCACCTCAGTAATTCTCGACAGCTGAGGTGTCGAGAGGTATCGAGGTATCTGTCGAGAAAGGTATCGAGGAATAAGCCGTCGACAGATGAAGGTATCGAGAGGTATCGAGATACAAGGAGAATTTAAGATACGCAAATCTCGATCGATCGACCAGGTGTCGAGAAGGTATCGAGAGGACAGAGACTTTCTCGATCGATCCAGCAAGTGTCGAGGATGTGTCGAGATTGCGATAAGAAACAACTTGAGAATCTCGACAGATGACCAGGTATCGAGGAGGTGTCGAGGAAGGTGTCGAGACTCAGTAAAAGGAGTTTTTCGAGAAGAGAAAAACATAGACATGAAAGCAATCCAACACACATCTCTTCCAACAAATCCACTCAACATATAAACCTCTCAAAACATCTCTCAACAAGAAATTAAGCACAAAGATCATGCAAAACACACACACACACTAAACAAGTCTAACCAATTTTATATTTCAAAAACAAGTTATGACAGTTTAGTGAGCATACACTAGCATATGTAAACACTTGTGATGGCCAAATCACATTGTACCTGCACATGTATCAAAAGTAGCAAAGAATATTGCGTGTTGTGTGTGAAAAACATCGCAAGATTGCATATGTGTATACATGTTATGACGATCTGAGATATGAGTAAATAACTTTTAACTCACACACAATCATAACTGTTTGATGGGGACTATCACCTTCAAGGTACATCCTATAACTCCCACATCTCCTAGAAAACACGCTTGCAATCATATTTAAAGCATCTTTAATCTTTTTGCTTTATATTTTCTTTGCATATTTTTCTTTTAAGCATATCATGCATGGGCATAAAAAGAGAGAAAAGAAATACCCAAGATGTTAAGCATTTGACATCGCAATTTTGCTATGCCGAAGCATACGAATGTCTTTGACACTGCACTTTTGCTATGCCGAAGCATACAGGTGTCATACTATGATTGGCGGGTAACAGTGGTGAGATGGTTATTAATGCCTTTCTCTTAGGATTTTCTAGTCCTACCCGTCAAAAAGAGTGATATGAGTGTTAAGTTTTAAGAGATAACCTAATCTTACTCATCACAAACAAGAGCCACAAAGCTCACTTGCTTAGTTGTACATAGAGATGCTCATCTAAGCTACAATAGATACAAAGTTTAGAAACTTTGTTTCAATGGCCATCCAAGGTACACAAATACCAAAGTACACATAACACACACTGTTTTTGTATTTTTCTGATTTTTCAATTTTTTTTTTTTTATTTTTATATCAAAAACAAAATAAACAAAACTGAAAATAAACAAACAAAAACATGTTAAACAAAGCAAAGCAAAAACTAGATGCAAATGCATGAGGAAGAAGGACAAGAGAAGGAGATCAATCCATGGAGATGACACCAATGTTTTGACGAAGAAATTCAAAACGTTTGCTGTCAAGAGGTTTGGTGAACAAATCAGCTTTCTGATCATCAGTGTGGATGAACTCAAGAGTGAGAGTACCATCTTCGACAAGTTCCCTAATGAAGTGATGTCGTATCTCTATGTGTTTGGTTCTAGAATGTTGAACCGGATTTTTCGAGATATTGATGGCACTGGTATTGTCACAGTAAATAGTGAGATGCTCTTGACAAATACCATAATCATGGAGGAGTTTTTGCATCCAGAGGAGTTGGGTGCAACAGCTACCAGCAGCAATGTACTCAGCTTCTGCAGTGGATAAGGAGATGGAGTTCTGCTTTTTGCTCATCCAAGAGACAAGATTGTTACCCACATAGAAGCAACCCCCCGAGGTACTCTTTCTATCATCAGCATTTCCAGCCCAATCGGCATCAGAGTACCCAGCTAAGACACCATTAGTGTCCTTGCTATACCACACACCGAACTCAGCAGTGGTTTTGACATACTTTATAATTCTTTTTAAAGCAGTCATGTGGGATTCTTTGGGGTTAGCCTGATATCTAGCACACACACCAACACTATAACTAATGTCAGGTCTACTAGCAGTAAGGTAAAGAAGACTACCTATCATGCTTCTATAGAGGGAATGATCGACACTTTTGCCTAACAAGTCTACAGTGAGTTTGACATTAGGGCTCATAGGGGTTCTAACAGAACTAGCAGAATCCAAACCAAATTTTTTCACAAGATTCTTAGCATATTTAGATTGAGAGAGAAATATACCTGAGTCTTGTTGGCGAATCTGCAATCCAAGGAAGTGAGTCAGCTCTCCAATCATGCTCATCTCGAACTCGGCTTGCATGAGTTTTGAGAAGCCATGAGCCAGTTCATCCTTAGTCGACCCAAAGATGATATCGTCAACATAGACTTGAGCAACTATTAACTCCCCACCTTCCCTTTTGATGAAGAGGGTTTGATCAGCCTTTCCTCTTGTGAACCCATGTGACACAAGATATTGTGTGAGTCTATCATACCAGGCTCTAGGAGCTTGCTTCAACCCATAAAGTGCCTTTTTAAGATACAGCACATGATCTGGAAAGTGTGGATCAGTGAATCCTTTTGGTTGAGCCACATAGACATCCTCTTTAAGTAACCCATTCAGGAAGGCAGTCTTTACATCCATCTGATAGAGCTTGAAGTTCAGTTGACATGCTAGGGCAAGAAGAATTCTGATTGACTCCATTCGAGCAACTGGGGCAAATGTCTCATCATAGTCTACTCCTTCCATTTGTGAGTATCCTTGAGCCACAAGTCGAGCTTTGTTGCGAATCACATTTCCTTCTTCATCAGTCTTGTTGCGGAATATCCACTTTGTACCGATGATGTGTTCTCCTTCCGGTCTGGGCACTAGAGTCCAAACATCATTCCTCTGAAATTGGAGTAATTCATCATGCATTGCTTCAACCCAACTTTCATCTTGTAGTGCTTCCTCAACTTTCTTAGGTTCAACCTGTGACAAGTAGCAGGAATAAGACACAAAGTTAGCAACACATTTATCAACTGTACGTTTCCTTAATGTGAGTTCATTCATGTCTCCCACAATGACTTCTGGAGGATGATTTAATTTGATTCTGGATGAAGGTCCCTTCTTTTCTGAAGATTCAGACTCTGGTGAAGTGAGTAAGTCTGCAGGGTCTTCCACAATACTGGGAGTACCAGGAGTACTTGGAGAAGCAGGTTCTTGTTCAGTAATGTCTTGAACTTCCCTAGGCTCAGAAGGAAGAATTTCTTTGGGAAGTCCCTCAGTGCCTTTCTCAGAACTTGACTCTGAAGACTCATCAATGACGACATTTACTGTCTCCATTACCTTCATCGTTCTTTTGTTGTACACTCGATAAGCCTTGCTTGTAGAGGAGTAGCCAAGAAATATGCCTTCATCACTCCGGGAGTCAAATTTTCCCACATTCTCTCTATCCTTGAGAATGAAGCAGGTACTTCCAAAAATTCTGAAGTACTTCACATTAGGCTTCCTTCCTTTCCACAACTCATAGGGAGTCTTTTTGGTACCGGGTCTGAAGTATACCCTATTTACTGTATGACATGCAGTGTTTACAGCTTCTCCCCACAGATTTCTAGCCACATCTTTGTTATGCAGCATGGCTCTAGCCATCTCTTGAATAACCCTGTTCTTCCTTTCTACCACACCATTTTGCTGAGGGGTAATAGGAGCAGAGAATTCTTGAGATATACCCGATCTTGTGCAGAAGGATTCCATGGATGAGTTCTCGAATTCCTTCCCATGGTCACTCCGAATTCGATCAATCTTCAGGCTCTTTTCATTTTGCAGTCTTGTGCATAAAGCTTCAATGTGCTCAGGAGCATCAGACTTGGATCGCAGTAGAATGACCCAAGTGTATCTGGTGAAGTCGTCTACCACAACCATGATGTATCTCTTACCCCCAAGAGACTCAGTTCTGGTTGGACCCATAAGATCTAAGTGCAACAGCTCCAATGGTCTGGATGTAGCCGTTGTTTGAGTGCCTGGATGCTTAGCTTTTGTCTGTTTTCCAAGCTGACATGGTCCACACACCACATTGCTGATTCTACTAAGCTTTGGTATCCCCAAGACTGACTCATGTTTAGATACAATAGATAGATGCTTGTAACTAGCATGTCCCATTCGTTGATGCCACAGATCTTCATTAGGCAGACGAATACTATTGCACACAATATCAGCATCAGGAACCAATCCATAACAGTTGTCCAAAGTACGAACCCCACTAATGAGTTTCTTTCCAGATTCATCCATGACAAGACACTTCCCTTTTGAGAATAGCACCATGAAGTCTTGATCACATATCTGACTAATGCTCAATAGGTTCACCCTTAGACCTTCTACATAAAGGACATTCGCAATGTCTGGCAGTCCTGGCAGAGATATAATCCCTTTCCCTTTAATTTGTGACTTGCTTCCATCTCCAAAGGTAACATTGCCACCTTTCTTAGACTCAAAGATCTTGAAGAGAGATCTGTCTCCAGTCATGTGTCGTGAGCAGCCACTGTCAAGATACCATAGACATGTGTCCATTACCTTGAATGCAGACTTCATCATGAAACATACTTCATGCTTAGATGATAAATCAGAAGGAATGGTTCTTTCTCTCAACTGCCTTTTATGAGCTAAGCCTATAACTTTCACTCTTCTCAGACGAACTCCTTTGCACATTTTCATTCTGAGACAGTCTAGTTTCTTCTTAGCAAAACTGAGATCTTTTCCAATAGTCATCATAAAGGAATTCAAATAACTTTTAGACTTGTATTTTCTGAGACACTCAAGCAAATAGTGGTTAGAAAAACAAGATGTATTTGAAAACACAGATCTCATTAAGCAGGTTTTAGCCAATGACAAACAGGGGTCAATGGATCAACACAGCAAAGATTAAATCCTAATCAGAGTGTGCCTGCTCTGATACCACTTGTTAGGTCACACTTCGAATGACCCCTTGTGATAAACCCTAATTAATTAATTAATTAGCCAAGTTGTTTAATTAATCAATTAAGCATGCAATTGCGTGGAAGCACAAACAAATCACCAAATACTAAATATGCAGCGGAAAATAAATAACACGGTGATTTGTTTACGAATGGGGAAAACCCTAACGGCAAAAACCCCACCGGGTGATTTTCAGGTCACCACTCCCGAAACTCCACTATTATCAAATCAAGCGGTTACAAGAAAGGAATCCCAAGTACCTTACCAACCTACAGTTGAACCCTTACCCCAATACCCAATTGGACTTGATCTGTAGTGACAATTTCCACCTTTGATGCACGGCTCCCAAGTACGTGACTAACCAATGCGCGGATCCCAGTACGCGACTTCAGAACACCAACTTGAGGAAGAATGGTTGGCTGCAAAGTTCTTCAGTTCATCCACGTGATGAATAGCAGGAAGATGCTTGGTTACAAAACCCTATGGTGCAAAGACACAGCAACTTCTTGATGAAGGATGAACTAGGTCAAGAACTTCGTCTGTTGAGCACAATTTGCATAAACAGAGATTGCTCAATGATAATACAACTTGTGTCTACCAAAACGGCTCTTAAAATAATCCTTTTATATGTTTAGGGTTAGAAGAAAAGAAGCCCCAAAAACATATTCACGGATCCCAAGAAAATCAGATTTGGAATTCTGACTTTTTAAATCTCGACAGATAGCAGGTGTCGAGGTAGCTATCGAGAGGTGTCGAGCTTTAAAAATTCTGCACTTCAACTTGCTTTTTCTTGGACAGACTTGATGGCTTCAACACTTGATCTTGAAACATGGTTTCTTGAAGTATTAAAAACACCTAGATCTACCCAATTACAAGTAAAGTGCGTTTTGTCAAAGGATTAGCCAATTTACATAAATAAGTAAGACATATGTTCTTAGCATGTGAAACACATATGTCCTAACAGAGTGTTTGTATAATTTTTCTTTTTAAATATGAAGAGGTGCAATTCTACAAAATTGATATGATGAGGTGCAATTCTACAAGATTGATAGAAATAGAGGGGAGCAAAATTTAGAAGTCAGGAGGTTCACCCCTACAAAGCAAATATTTAGTTCACATTCAAATTAGTATAATAAACTCAAGTAGTATTTTTTTTTATTTTATCTTTTTTATTATTAACATATGCATGTAAAGCTTTTCGAATACTTGATTATTCCCTTGAACATAGGTGATGTTAGGGGTTAAGGGGGAGAAATTTCTAACCCCATCCCCTTAAATAATGAGATTTTCTTAGTAGTAATCTAACGCCCAAATTTCATTGTTGGAAAATTAGCCTTTAAACTTCATCTATTAATGATAAAGAGATTTACGGTTCAACTCCTGCTTACTCAAAAAATCGATTGGTATCTTAGCCTAATGGTAAAGAGCAATCATCAGGAGTAGACTGGTACTTATTCAATGTAACTTAAAATTTGTAGAGTGTGACTAGTAACCAAAGCTTAAAAAGTAATTTTACATATCACATAATAAATGGTCTTTGTCGTCTCAAACCAAATTTTACCAACGGAGGATGAAATGGTTTTAGTTTGTGATTTTTGTTGTGTTTGGTGAGATGTAGTATAGGGGAAAGAGGTGAATTGTTTTTTTTTTTTTTTTTCCTTAAACGTAGATATCATTCAACAAAACAGAGAAAGCTACAACAATATACCCAACAACAATATACACAAAAATAGCAACATCAAAAGCAAAAGCTAGCCAATAAGCTATGATAATTAAGAGCCACAGACACTAAGAGCTGGAAAATTTCATTCTATCCTATTGTGGGTGGTCGGGATTTTCACCTCTTTGAGGCTTGATACCCTATACCTCACCTTAGAAGGCTTTGTCCTCTTTGGGGAGCCAAGCCCTCAAGGATTTGTATTACGAAAGGGTGGGATTGTCCCACATCGCTTAAGTAACCCTCCCACTAACACTTTATATGCCCTTGGAGCTTGTGTTAGTGTACCACATGAGTGTGGTACACTAACACAAGCTCCAAGGGCATATAAAGTGTTAGTGGGAGGGTTACTTAAGCGATGTGGGACAATCCCACCCTTTCGTAATACAAATCCTTGAGGGCTTGGCTCCCTAAAGAGGACAAAGCCTTCTAAGGTGAGGTATAGGGTATCAAGCCTCAAAGAGGTGAAAATCCCGACCACCCACACCTATCATATGTTTTTTGGTAACCCCTTGACAATTTTGTGCAAGGGAAAATATTCCTTGAAGATAGTGACTTTATCAAATGTCCTTTCTTATTTATTAAAATTTCTTTGTCTTTCATTGTTGTTGATTTAATATAAAATTTAAGGGTTAATTTGCAATTGTAGTCTTACATTTATTAAAATTAATTTCTTTTTTAATTTTGATGCTCATTTTTTAAAAATATTTAATCATAATTAGTATAGTTTAAAATATCACGATCATAACTGGTCCAAATCAATAAGAGTACTTAGCTAACCAATTTCGAAAGTTCAACCCCATTTTTATTGAAGTAAGTTGAGGTAAATTCATTAAAATGTATGGAAAAAAAAACATTTAAGTACAATGAAATAATATTGTCAAAATGAAAATGTAACACCAAAAAAAAAAAAAAAAAAATCATCAATTAACAATGGCATAATATTTTCATAGTGGGGGGGGAGGGTTTTAGTACTGTGGGAGGAGATTTTTCCATCACATCTAATTGTAGCCTGACCCTGGAGCCAGGCAAAGTACAGGTTTTGTCCTCTTCGACCAGATGGGGATTGATCCCACATCGGAAGGAGGAGCGCCCCACTAACCCTTTATAACGCATCTGGTGCTTGGGTAGTGTACCACTACTACACCGATGTGGGATCAATCCCCATCTGGTCGAAGAGGACAAAACCTGTACTTTGCCTGGCTCCAGGGTCAGGCTACAATTAGATGTGATGGAAAAATCTCCTCCCACAAGTACAATAGCATAATATTGTCAACAATAACAAAAATAATTTTGTCATAATTTTTGTTTTACAGGCATAAGTGCTTCTACATAACATTCGAAACAAAATATTGGATTCAATTCCATTTCACTTGAAGTACATGTTTTTTTTTTTTTTTTTCACTATTTGAGGAAGTACAAATCTCTTTCTCCGAACATACAGAGATGTTATGACCAACATGTTTGCAAAGCCCATAAGTCTTCTTTTGTTTTCCTAATTCTCTTCCGCCTTTCATTTATTTTTGCTTTGGATGACTTTTGTCTTTGATAACGGAGGACAATTAATGAAAAAATCTCCATCAATTGCACCATTAACATTGGCATCAACCATTTTTTCCTTGCCTACTAAATTTTCATCATCCAACATTAGCAATTCTTTTTCACTTAATGAGGCTTCACAACACCAATGTGATGATAAATACAACGGTGGAATATGGTAACAATCTTTATGAAGGAATACATTAAGAATGTGACGACAAAGTATACCCCAAAATTCAATATCTTCAATGGGAAGATCAACCTAAGATTATATATAGTAAAATAAAATAAAAACCTTTTGTATGACACATAAAGACTACAAATATTAACAAAAAAAAAAAAAAAAAATTATACAACAAAAGAAATCAATGATAAGTATTGACTTATTTGTTTAATGAGTTGGATCAAGTTTATGTGAGAACTAACAAATCAGTTTAATAAATGCATTTATATTTTTTGATCTTCCAGTTGTTGTCATTCCACCAAAAAAATGCCCATGAAGGTAACATGGTACCCAAAAGTGCTTGATTTGATATAAACCGATTAGATGCTTGTTAGTAAGCATGTCATACTTTTCCATAACTTGAGTCCATTGACCCTCAAATTCTTCACATGAGTCTAACTATGAGGAAGCAACCAAATAATATGCTCTAATCTTTTCTCTTCATCGGTTGTGAATGCATATTGAAACTTAGAATTCATTTCTTTAGCAACTTTACAAAATTGTAAGAGATCCATGGCATCATCCACTCCATGTTTTTTTTCTCATTTTCACATAAATATTACGTATATCACGTTAAAAAAAAAAAATGGAAGATGTCCATGTTTCACATTTTTCTTAAATTCCATAACACGTATTATTTCTCTAAATGAAAGTCCAACTTCTTTGTATAAGAGAATGCAATTTTATCATCTTTAGTGATAGCTTGATTGGCCGGAAAAAATCGTGCTCCCGAAGGAGATAACAATTAATGATTGTGATCTACAACAAAAATAGTGACATACCATTCTCTTGGAAAAATGTCTATTGACTTTCACAATACAATAGTTAGACAAGCTTTGATGGATCCACCATTTTAAGTGGCTGTCTACCTTCCTGATAACAAAAGAGATTACGTCTTCCTATTTTTCCAATTCTTTTTCTCTGAATGGCCTTTTCGAATTGTAAACCCATTTCGATTTGCATAATTTTTATAGAAAATGAAATCTTCTTCTTTACTAAGAAAACATTGACCAACAAAAGGTTCAAATTTTCAATAACCCCATTTCATCTAATGGACATTCATTCCAATCAATTATTTCCCCTCCACAAGTGTTATTATTTTTCCATCATTTGGGAACTCATTTAACTCAACACAATTACTTGAAACACTTCCATGAATCTCACTTGCAATTAAATCATCATCAATTTGTGCTATATTAAAACAAGAATTAAAAATAAAATCAATATCATATTATACAATAAATGAAATATGGATTACAAATAAAATAAAAATTATAGTACCTTCTTGAGGCAATTCATTTAAGTCAAAGTAATTCATTGGAACAAGTTGATGAGTCTCACTCGCAATTAAATTGTCATCCATTTGTGCTACATTAAAACAAGATTAAAACAATTAACATCATATTTTAGGATAAATGAAAAAAAGATGATACAAAAAATAAAATAAAATAATAGTACATTCTTGAAGTAATTCATTTAAGTGAAAACAATTCCTTTTGACAACTTGATGAATCTCACTTATAACTAATTTCTCATTGATTAGTGCTATATTAAAACAAGATTAAAACAATCCACATCATATTTTAGGATAAATGAAAAAAGCATGATACAAATAAAATAAAATAAAAGTAAATTCTTGAAGTAATTCATTTAAGTCGAAACAATTCCTTTTAACAACTTGATGAGTCTCACTTACAACTAAATTCTCATCCATTGGTGTTATAATATACAACATGTATTAACATAAAGATTAACCTCATATTCAAATATTTTTAAAATATAAATATGAATTTAATGAAATAAAATTATTGTACCTTGTAAAATAATTGCTTAATCCTTCATTGAACTTTACTTCATCTCTTCTTTTTTTAAAGTGTGTTTGATAATGGTAAAGTGAAAGAAAGTGACTTTGATATTGGTAAAGTGAAAGGAGATGAGAAGTAGAATATTGATAAAGTGAAATTAGATGGAAAATAAAAAGTGAAACAGAGGGAAATGTATTAAAAGGAAATTTTTGTCATATAATTATTAAAGAGAACAATTGAACCTAATGTCACGCCTAAAATAAATACCATTGAAAAGTTATACTTTTACAACTTTATTTTGAGTTGCTGTGAGTCTTGGTCTAACGTTTTTTTTTTTTTTAATATTTTTTTTTATCTTATTTTATTTTGTTATGAGGTTTGACATCTCAACATGATGTAAAAAATTTGTAAGATTTTATTATGGACGTAAAAGAACTCAATTTGATTTCATGTACATGGACAGAGCCACCAATCAACAGAGCAGACACGGTTTGGATGTCACCACCCTCAACAATGTACACATGATTAACGTTGACATAGAATTTACCCTTTTTTTTTTTGAGAAACAGAGTTGATTATTAGAAATGTGAAGGAAGTGCTAATTGCTACTAAGAGCTAAAAGGAATGACAGGTGGGGTTGGCTGAAGAGATAGTGGCGACAGCTAGAGGCGGCACTTCTCGTTCATGAGTTCAAACCCCCTGACTTCAAAAAAAAAAAAAAAAAAATATATATATATATATATATTTATTTATATGAATCCGGTTAATGTATGCTCTATCAGCTAGAGGCGGCACTTCTTGTTCATGAGTTCAAACCCCCTGACTTCAAAAAAAAAAAAATATATATATATATATTTATTTATATGGATCCGGTTAATGTATGCCCATAGGGAATACATTAACCATTTATTTTGAGAAAGTTTTTATGGAAAATTAAAAAAACTGTTAAAATAGTAAATTATTTTTTCTTTTTTCCATAGTTTCATAAAATGAATTACTAATATATGCCCTAAGGACACACGTTAGTAAATTCATATATACATATATATATATACATATATATATATATATATATATATATATATAAAGGAAGTGCTAATTGCTGCTAAGAGCTAAAAGGAATGACAGGTGGGGTTGGCTGAAGAGATAGTGGCGACAGCTAAAGGTGGCACTTGTTGTTCATGAGTTCAAACCCCCTGACTTAATATATATATATGAAGAGATAGTGGTGACAGCTAAAGGTGGCACTTCTTGTTCACGAGTTCAAACCCCTTGACTTAAAATATATATATATATATATATAGTGGCGACAGCTAGAGGTGGCACTTGTTGTTCATGGGTTCAAACCCCCTGACTTCAAAAATATATATATATATATATATATATATATGACAGCTAGAGGTGGCACTTGTTGTTCACGGGTTCAAACCCTCAAACTTCAAAATATATATATATATATATATATATATTTCACTTTTCTATATATAAAAGATGATTCTCTTCTTTCAACTGGATTTTTATGTAGTTTAAAAATGCCCTTGTTAATGAAGGACAATTTCATTTAGAAATAAAGTCATAAAGGTCAAATAACAAATTTCATTTTGAATTCAAAAAGAGAACTCCTAAAATTTAGAATTTTTTTTCCCTTCACATTCAAAAAATAAATTATAGTTACTGCTTATCTTTAAAGTTTATTCTTTTTATTTGTTTGAAAAATAAAAATATATATTTCTAAATTATAATAGATGCAAATTATTAACCTTTACAAAAAAAAAAGAAAAAAAAAAAGAAGCTTGCTCAGAGGCTAGTGTGTGTGTGTGTGTATATTTTATTAGTTTATTTTTATGCTTAAAAATATTTTTGCATACATTGGTTAAAATCTTGCACACCATGATCATAGATAAGTACAACCTAAAATTAAACAACAATTAGACATTTAGTGTATTATTTATGTTAGTATGTAATTGAAGAAAAAAAAATAGTAAAGTTAGAAATTGTTCAAATATTTGATTGGTTAAGTAGACACTTAGTGTAATATATATAGATAAATATGGATGTGTGAGTTAATAAATAATATAATGTCAGTGGGTTGCATTTTGTCATTTTAGTTTTAAATATTCTTAAAAAAATAATGACAACTGCATAAAAATAAATAAATATTATACAAACTTAACAAAATAAAATGGTCACACCTAGCCACATTGACAATAAATAATAAAAACTGATAATGAACTATCTTGTAATGATTTTAAAATATGAAACTAGTAGAAGTTATAATATTTCATATATTTGCATTTTTTTTTTATAACTTGATATATTTAATTTTTTAATTAAATTTTATTAAATTTAAATTTTTTAATAACCTCTCTAAAAAAAATTCATCGAGTCACCACTACAACTAGTGACCAAAGTCGTCTCTTTCGATGACAATCGACCACTTGTGAGAAAAAATATTACTGGAAAAGAAATAATGTAATTGTAGCGTGGAAATGTGTTCACATCCAGCATTCATGACTTAGTCAATTGTGGATATGCGTGCACATCCAATCATGTATGATCACTAATTAGCACAAGAATCAAACACAAGCCAACCCAAATCGCTCAAACCCTAATGAGAGGTCAAAATTAGTAACTTTGGAAGGGTTAGGGCTTGAGTTTTACTCCCCCAACAAAATTTTACAATATATAATTTCAAAACAAGTTGGAAGTGTCAATTTACTATAAATTAAAATAAAAATGATAAAATGAAATGAAAATACACCTAGAAGGCTAGACCTATTATAGCTCAAAATAAATTTGTTTTGAATATTGTAAGATTTTATCCTAATTACATACTTTTACGGGACTGATGAATCATAATCTCTAACAAAAACAAGCTCAATCACAACTACAAAACACGGCTCTCCTAAACAGCATACAACCAATTTTTTGAGGCTATTACTAACTGTTTATTTGGGAGGTGGATATTGCATATCAGCAACTGTTGAGAATTTAAGTGATTTGAAGAACTTTTAACACCTTTATTTATTTAAAAAAAAAATATACAAATAGCAAAACTACGCACACAAAAATCCTGTGATAACAACCATTCTATTTTTGCTAAAAACAACAATTCTATTTTCTAACAAAGCGGTAAAAACTAATTGTAGGGTCAAGATTTGTAGCCCAAGCCCAAAAGATATGGGATGTGAGCCCACTAAGCCCAATACAATGAATTTGTAGAGAGTGGGTAAAAAAACTAGGTTGTTTGTGAACTCAACAACAGTTAATCAAGATTCTATTAAAATAACAAGTAATAAAATACTGGGAACTTGAATAAATTTAGGTCCGAGGAGACAAATTATAGTTTGAATGACTAAGGTCACTCTTGGAGCTACAGTAAATTTTTCTTCTTCTTCTTTTCCTCCTTTTTTTCCCATCCCCCTTCGTGAGAGCTATCTTCTGTTTATATAGTTTTCTTTTAAACCATCTTCATCGTACACTTGTTCTTCATCTAAGCATTCACTTGAGTACATGTCACATCAGGTATCTTCTTTAGTTCTCCATGAGTGGTGGCAGCTGAGATTGCACTGTTCAGGGGTCTTCTCCACATAAATGCGGCCAGAAAAATTGCTGCAATGCATTAAATGCGGTGGTATCAACTTTTTCTTTAGATATTTCTCCATTCTTATCATCTTTATGCGTGCATGAAGTTCATCCTTATCGTTGGAACTTCCTGGAAGTTCACCCAAACTGTCCAGGTATATGCTTGATCGATATTCTTCAAGTCCGAGGAGGACACCCTACTCGGACTATACTCTTCCTCCCTTTCCTTACTTGATTCTCCGCTTTGGGGCATTTCCCAATCCTTTACTCCTCCTCGGACATACTTATATCTTTAAATGGGGCCTAAGACCCAATATACGTGTTTGGGCTTTTACCCCCACACTAATATTTAATAAACTTTTGGCATAATATTGATATTAATATATGGGAAAAGTTAACGAATTTTCTAAGGGCATAGGTTTATAAAATATTTTTAGAAAAATTTTTATGTGTAAAGAAAAAAGTAATTAATTTTTGACGGCTTTTTATATTTTCCAAAGCTTAGTTAAGAATCTAAATTTAATTCTAATTACACTCCAATTTGTTGCCAAGTGTTCTCTTAATTAAGCTATAGTTTGATGCCAAAAGTGTTTAGATCTTCATTGCACTCCAATTTCATGCCAAGAGCCATTGCAATTATACTTTAATAATATAAATACATATAGTTTATATTACTTATGAGGTAGAAAAGTTTCACACACCTGTGGGTTATTTTTAAGGACAAAGTTTGACTATAAATTAACTTGGTCGTAGCTAATAACTACAACTCACACTAAAAAAATTAATATGATTACATATTTTTAAAATGACAAAGTTTAGCTACAAAATTTGTTGTAGTCTAAGGCTACAACCTTACTCAATATTTTTTTATTGGAGGTGAATTTTGCCAAATCAACCATTGGATTACATCTTCTTTTTATATCTTTCATGCTTGCAAAATTTTTAGAAAAGTAAAGATCAATAGCTATGTCATCAATAAAATTTTTAAATTGTAAGTTTTTGTAGTTTAAAATTATGCATAAAATATAAACTTATAGATGATATTGTAAATAATATCTGATTGACACAAAATTTGATATATATATTAAGAATGTAAAGAACATGCAATTAAACGGTTAAATTTTTCAAAATATGTAATAATGTTTATTTTATTGAGTAAAGTTGTAGCTTAAGACTACAACCAATTTTGTAGCTAAATTTTGTCATTTTTAAAATCCAACTTCAAATTGCATGTTCTTTATGTCATTAACATGCATGTTGAATTTCATGTCAATCAAATGTTGTTTATTATTCAATCCGTAGACTTATTATTTATATATACTATAAAAACATGAAATTTAATCATTTGATTGGTCCCACAATTACTGATACTTGATATTTTGAAAATTTTGCAAACATAGAAGATATAGAAAGAAAATGTAATCCAATAGTGGATTTGTGAAAATTCACATTTAATAAAAAGATATTGGGTAGAGTAGTAGCTACTATCTATAACAAAGTTTGTAGCCAAATTTTGTCATATTTTTAATTGCACCTTTTGAATTGTAATAAGCTTTGTCCATTCACACGCTCAATTTAAATTAGACAAAATTTAGCTACAAAATTGGTTATAACCTAAGGTTACAACTTTACTCAATATTTTTTTATTAGAGGTGAATTTTGACAAATCCACCATTGGATTACATTTTCTTCTTATATTCTCCATACTTGAAAATTTTATATAAAATTAAAGATCAATAGCTATGTCATTAATGAATTATTTAAATTGCAAGTTTTTGTAGTTTAAAATTATGCATAAGATATAAGTTTATAAATTATATAGTAAATAATATTTGATTGACACAAAATTTGACATGTGTATTAAGAGCGTAAAAAATATGCTATTCAATGGTTCGATTTTTAAAATATGTAGTAATTTTAATGATATCAAGTAAGGTTGTAATCCTATGCTATATTTAATTTTGAAACTAAACATTATCCATTTATATTTGGGCCTAACTTATACTTGGAATTTATTCTATTTTTTATAGAGAGGAGTGGGATGCTGCTGGATTATAAGCCCATTGGTCTCACAAATTTATTCTACCTATCGAAGAGGGTATTCTGACAGATTCGAGCCTCTTATTTGATCCAGCAGCCCAAAGATGCCTCAATCAAACTGTGGAACTTGGACCAACTCAAGTCAACCTTTGATCACCCTAAAAAAAAAAAGAGTCAACCTTTGATCTGAAAGAACCGTTTGTTTTTCTATTATTTTTTTGGTAGCGCAAACACCAATATAGTTCCAACTTCCAACGAAGGGAGAAAAAAAAAAAAAAAACAAAACAAAAAACCAGCATACGCTTAATTAATAAGAGAACTGTTTATAAATAATAATAAAAAAATTTAATACGAAAACTTCTATAGCATATATAAGTGATTGGGCAAGAGAAAATTATTTTATTTAAAATTTTTAATGAATAAATTATTATTATTTTTTGGATAAAATTAGTCGATTGAGCTTAATTTCTTTTAAAAATTTTGCTATTAATAATTTTTATTGTTGAACTAATTTTTTTGAGCTTGTTAATTTTGTTTTAGATTTTATATCTATAATTTTTTTTTTTTTTTTTATAGTTTCTAAAAAAGATCATTTATATTGCTAAGAGATCAAGTGTAATTTTATTGAACTAAATTACTAAAGTTTAGATTTTAGATCTATAGTTTTTTTTTTATAACCTTTAAAAGATCACGATATTGTAAAAAGTCAAGTGTAACATATAGTATATTAAAAAAAAAAAGATGGTACAAAAATAAATAAAATAACATAATATAAATACTTTAAAATTTTCTTTTATTTTATTATTTTTATGGCCTTTAAAAAATTAGGGGACACTCCATCTGTGATCTACAATATGTTACACGCTAGGATATAATATAAGTATTCTATATACAAAGACAGTATGTTAGCATTTGCACCAGTTTGTGAAGGGTCATCTACCAATCATAATTGACTACTTCAAAAATTTGTGTTTGTAGAAAAAACTATTGTAATTGTAGCGATAAATGTGAAGTCTATTTTCATTCTCTATTCTCAATTTCCTATTCTCATTGTAGAAAAACTATTGCTTAAAGCATTCCAAAATCATAATCCTACATTCAGGATACGATCAAATGTGGAGAGGTGTCCACATTAGATCATGTCCAGACAGGGATGAACGCAGGATTTTAAGTTGGGGGGGCCGGAGATAAGCGAAAAAAAAAAATTTCAAATACGCATCCATATAATATTAATAAACTATCAACCAAGACAAATACCCAAAAATCATTGTTTCTTAATATATTAAGATACAATCATCTACTAACAAAAACAAAAGACACGAAACACTATTGTTTCTTTATACAATCATCTATGAAAAGGGAACTCGACGCTCTTTCAAATCTTCAAAATCATCTACAATTGAATCCAAACTAAATGTCGAAGCTATAAATTTATTCCATGCACTACTAACAAAAACTTTTCTTTAAGTTTTTAACTTTACATTTTTTTTTTCTGTCACTTGCCCGTTGCCCAACTCCACTTGTCCCTATTATGCCCAACTAACAGTCAACAAAGAAAAAACTAATCTCTACAAACTCTACTCTCTTATCTATATAAACAATCTCTGTCTCTGTCTCTGTCTATCTCTCTTATCTATATAAACAAGAGAGAGAGTCACAAACACAGATAGAGTCACAAAGCCAAAAAGCCAAAAAGCCAAAAAAAAACACCACAGGCAGCAACACAGATTCAAATATTCAATTCACAATCACCAACATTTAGTTCATCACTCATCAGTAAAAACACAAACATGAAACACCACAAGTCCACAAGGCAATCTCAGATTCTCAGATCACAAAGTCACAAACATTTTATTAGATTTTGAACTTTGAAGTTGAAGGAAAAGATAAGAATAAATACCTGTGAACTGTGAAGGCTGGAGCAACGAAGCTACGCTGAGCAGATCGAGCAACCGGCGTGGGCGGCGGCAAGTGGGTCTCGTGACTCTCGCTGATGTGGGTACTAGAAAATAGGTGAGTCTCAGATCGAGAAACCGCCGGTGTGGGTCTTAGCGGCGTCGTCGGTGTGGGTGAGTGGAGTCACTCGCGACTCTCGCCAGTCGCCGATGTGGGTATTAGAAAATGGGTGAGTGGAGTGGGTCTCTGCTCTCTCAGTCTCAGATCGAGGATCGAGCAACCGCCGGTGTGGGTCTCGGTGGCGTCGTCGGCGTGGGTCTCTCAGTCTCTCTCACTCTCTGTCTCGCACTCTCGCCTCCGGCCTCTCTATCCTCTGTATCGCCTCTCCCTTTCCTCTCTCTTTTTTTCTTTTTTTTTTTCCTTTGTGTTTTTGCTCTCTGTTTGGTGTTTGGTGTTGGAGTTGGACTAGTGAGAGCTGAGAGCTGAGTGTTTTTTTTTTTTTTTTTACATGGACTGGCCGGATGATGGGCTGGGGACTGGCCGGAAAATGGACTCCTGGACTGGTCGGATGATGGGCTGGGGGGGTTCATGATTTTTGGGAGGGGGGCCCGAGCAAAAAAAGAAGGGGGGCCCAAGTTCTTTTTTTTTTTTTTGTGTTTTGAAAATTTTACCTGCTCAAAAAAAAAATTTTTGGGCCCAGGGGGGGCCCGGGCCCCCTTTGGGCTCAACGTGGGTCCGTCCCTGTTCCAGTTAACAAAATTATTAAACATATGCCAGAACGCTCGAAACTTTAAGACTATTCAAAATTTGTAACCTTGGGAAGTCTAGGACTCTTGAATCTTGAGTTCTATCCCAAAACATAATATCACAAGAAGTTAAAGTGTCAACCCACCATAAATCAAAGTAAATTAAAGGAAAAAAAAAAAGGCAAGATTGTATTAGAATTCGTTTAAGGTTTCTAACTTCATTTTTGTGCATTTGAGTTCTCTAAATTTCGAAATTATTTAATCAAGATCTTCGGTTAGAATTCGTTACATTCCTTCGTTAAAAACACCCAAAACGGCACCATTTTGGTTCTTTCTAATATTTTAATAAATAAAATAATAATTTTATTCTTAATCTAAAATATAAAAATAAAAACCCAAAAAATAAAAAAAAGACTTTGTTTTGTTGCCGTTGTAACTAAAAGTGGAACCTATCTTAGAGAGAACAATGGAGTTTCCGGCAAAGACCTAACCATTTGGGTCATCATAGAACCTCTGAAAGTGTAAAAAAATAAGAGATTTATGCCATGTGTTGGGTAAGTTGATTTCTGCTGCCCGCCCCGGCCTCAAGTTACCCCATCGACTCTCCTCTGCTCCAACCACTGAATAGTAACTCTCTCTCTCTCTCTCTCTCTCTCATTGGATATAAGGATGTAATTGTTGCTGTTTTTTTTTTTTTTTTTGCTGGGTTAACTGTTGCGCTGTTTGTAATTTAGATATATACTAGATCTTTTCTGAAAAAAGTTCGGAAGATTGTCAAGATACTAGATATTGATGATACGGTGCTTGCGTTTGTTATCAATTGTAGAACTTTGGGGCGATTTTAGTTACAACGAAAACAACATCATCTCATCTTTCTGGCCCTTCTGGTTTTTTTTGTTTTGTTTTGTGTGGGTGTGGGTGTGTCTGTGTCATGTGTGTGTGTGTTTTTTTCTTCTTCTTCTTCTTTTTATTTATTATATAAGATTAAAATTATTATTTTATTTAAATATTAGGAAAAAACAAAAAGGCACCCGTTATTGGTTTTTTTAACCGTGGAGTGTAATAGAAGTTAACGAGAGGCCTCGATTGAACAATTTTAAAACTCAGAGGATTTAATTGAATAAAAGCAAACTAAACATGAAATGAATTTTAATAAATCTTTATGGGTGGGTTTTGCATCGTTACTTAAAACAAAATTATTCCAAATCTACTACAACTCAAAGCAAATATGTTGTAAAAATATAGTGAAATTCTATTGTATTCATAGACTTTATGAAAACTCTTTAAAGATGAACATACTCTCCAACGAAAAATATGCTCAATCACCATGACGAAGTGTGACTCTCCTAGCATACTACCAATTTATTTGAGGCTACAGATTCTTTAAAAAAAATGACAAAAATTTGAGGTTACCAGTAATTATTATTTGAGGTATGTTGGAGGTGAATTGCATACCAGCACTTGTCTAGATTTAATTAGGCGATTAAAGAATTTCGGACATCCTCTCTCTTTCTTTTTTTTTAAAAAACCTGCGCACAAAGATCCTGTGGCAAGTGGCTACAACCATTCTATTTTTGCTTAACAACCACCATTCTATTTTCTAACAAAGTGGTAATAAAATTTTTAGCAAAAATTATATATTATAGGTAATACATTAAAGTGAAAACTCAATTAAAAATTCAAATTAGATTTTAATTGCACTTTAATTTTGTATCTAGTGTCTTAATTTTGTATCCAGTGTCCTAATTAAACTTGTAGGGATAAAGGGCCCAGAGATGGATGTTAGACCATGGGTCGTGTTCGAGGATATTAAGTCGTCCAAGGACAAGCAGACACTAACGAGGACATACATATTGGTGGGCTATGGAAGAAATCCGATCATAAAGGATTGAGAGTGTAATCCGAGGATAAACACCTCCTCGACTAAGCAGAGTAGAGGTCAAAGGTCTGACCTTTTATCAAGAACAACACACCAGACAATCATACTGGTAAGGATAAGCACTAAAAGGGAATAAGACAAAGGAAAGCTGAGAAATATCTAGGGGAAAGCTTCTACCTGCGCATTGAATGCTTTGCAGCTAACTCTCTGGCCGCATTAATGTGGATGTGATACTTGAACAGTAACATTCAGCCTTACAGCTACCCACAAAGACTTCAGAAAGGGGCTGATGGGATAAGGATTAGAACTAGCAATTTGATCTACGCGTGGAGGGCTAGATGAAGTAAAGAAGGGAAATATAAAGAAGAAAAACCCCATTACAGAGGGGGATCGGAGAATCTGGAGAAGAAAGAAAAAACACTATACACTCAAGAACTGTAATTGTCCTTAAGTTTAAGAGAAATATATAAGAACTGCTTTTCTCAGACTTTGCTGAGGAGGATTTTCCTTGCCTAAAACCATTTATTCTTATTTTCTAGCATCATTTAACCTTCTGTGATTGTTTTCAACTCATTAAAGTCCAATTTCTAGCCTACTCTTTACAAATTCATTGTATTGAGCTCTTTGGGCCTTTGTCCTTTTCATTTTTGGGCTTGGGAACCAAAACATGTCCTTACAAAACTATAGTTTGATGCCAATTGTCTTTACATTTTCAGACTTCAGTGACTCCAATTCATGCCAATTGTCATTGCAATTATATTTTAATTTTATGTCAATTATATTTACGTACAAATTCATGCATTTAAATTTTTTTAAAAAAATTTAATTCAATTTAAAAAAATGCAATACTATGAATGTATAAATTTTTTAATTTTATTGTTTTTGATGGGATGAATATATATAGTTGATTGCTTATTAGATGGAAAAGTTTCACCAACCCTCCACACACACATTATATATATATATATATATATATAGGGACAGAGTCAGGACTTGGAGTTAAAGGGGCAGAAGTATGAATAGAAAAAAAAAATTTGAAACTCCAAATAAACATTCATTTAATAAACCATCAATTGTTTTTTAAGATATTACAATGTAATTATTTATGAAAATGGGACATTAGGATTTTCCTCAACATGAGTAGTTGGCAATGTTGCACCACTAGTATTAGTTTCTAAATCATTTGAAACTTTTTTTTTGAAAAAAATCAAATATGGTAGTTAACTTTTTCATAATCTATAAATAAAATATAATTTGAAATTATCAAGTCATTATATAGTCAATAATCTATAATCATTACACACAATAGACAAGTACTATGCACACAAGCGGTCAACAAATAACCAATAAATTTTAAAGTTGCAAATAATCTCTTTAATTATTTACCTAAAAAAAATATCTTTAATTTTTTAAAAGACACTAATAGACAAAAACAATAACAAACAAAATCACAAATCTACAATAAAATGCACAGAATTGTCAGAGCATCACATGGGCATCAGTGGCAGCTCTAGAAATATTTTTGAGGGTGGTCATTAAGAAACTTAAATTGTATAAAATATAATAAAAAGAGAACTTCATATATTGACAACAAAACACACACACACACACACACACATGCTCACATGCAAACACATAAAGTTTTATAATTTTCTTCCACGAATTTTTTTATTTTGAAATCGTTACAAGATAGTCTTGTTATCAATGTTGCAAACTACATCTCTTTTAAAATTTTGGTTAAATAAAATTTTTCTTGGACCTTTTTTTTTATTTTTTATTTTTTATGTAAGGACCTAATACATTGTTAAGGGAACTAATGTTTAAGGACAAAATTTGGCTACAAACTAAGTTGTAGCACAAGGCTACAACTCTCACTAAACAAATTAACATTGCTACATATTTTGCAAATCTAATTGTTGAATTGTATGTTCTCTATGTTTTTAAAACACATGTCAAGTTTTATGTCAATTGGATGTTATTTACTATTCGATCATAAACTTATTTTTTATGTATAATTTTAAACTACAAAAATTCAAAATTTAAACATTTGATTGATGAAATAGTTATTGATCTTTAATTTTCTTGAAATTTTGCAAGTATGACGGATATAAGAAGAAAATGTAATTAAATAGTAGATTTGTTAAAATTCACAACCAATAAAAAAATATTGAATTGAGTTGTAGCCTTAGTTTACAACCAAATTTATTACCAAATTTTATCTAAAGTTTAGTTATGTTGGGCCTAAAAAAAATTTAGTGGTGTCACAAAACTATTTTAAGGATAAAAAAATTATAAATTTTTAAAATTTATACATAGGTGGTCACGGAACCACCTGAACTCTATGTAGAGCTGCCAATGATGGGCATCGTGTTGTTTACATAGTTCATAGTTGTTGGTGTTGTTTTACATAGTTCACTGTTGTTAGTCACTAGACTAGAGACAAGACACCACCAGACCACCATTTATTAAAAAAAAAATATAACTTTAGGGCTTATTAAAGATTGAAAGAGAAAGATCAAAGATGGAGTCAGAGTCTACCTCTCTCTCTCTCTTTGACTCTTTCTTTCTAATCTCTTCTTCTATTTTCGGATGTAGTGGAGTCTCTCAGCTCTGCCTCTATTACAATTTTCTTCACAACACTGTCAACACATATGATTAAATCTAAGTTAATCAACCAGCTAATCAAGCATTAGAGATTCAGATATGAGAGAGGGATAAAATGTTACTTGGTTTAGGCGGTGCTGATTGCTGTGGTGGACTGCTGGTGGCTAGTGGAGTCAAGTGTGATGCACTGGTCTGTCTTTGCTTCTGCTACACTACTGTTTTGTTGCAGTGCCGTTGCCCAACTCCTCAGTTCTGAGTTCTTCTGCCGTAAGTTAGATTTTTTTTTTAGTGGCTTAGAAATCCCCTTCTTTTTTCCTTTTATTATATGTGTGTCTTGCCCTAAGTTGGCTTAGAAATCTCCTTTTAGTTAGAATCGGCTTTGAAATTTTTTTTTTTTTTTGCTTGTGTTTCTTTTGGAAATTTGTTTGGGCTTTATTTTTATTGTTGGGCTAATATTTTTTTATAACTTTTAAAAATATCAATAATATTATTGAGGGGACAAAGTGCATTTTATTGAAACAAATTTCTAAAATTAATATATTATATATATACTAAATTTTTCTTAAAAAATATCTTGGGGCCACTGACCCCAACGTCCAACAATAGCTCTGTTCCTGTATATATATATTAACCATTTATTTTGAGAATTTTTTTTATAAGAAATTGAAAAAGTTGTCAAAACAGTAAATTACTTTTTCTTTTTTTATAAAAAAGTTTTCTAAAATGATTTACTAATGTATACTCTAGGGCACACATTAGTAAATCCTTACATATATATATATATATATATATATATATATTAATTGGCTCTTTTTTTATTGCACTTGTGCGTATTCAAGGGTTATAAACAAGTAGTAATTAGTTTTGTGCTTTCTAACACACTCAATTGAATTTGGGCCGACGATATGCCCAATTTGTGAATGATTTTGTAACTTGGACTCCAACCATCATAGACTCTGAAGTGACTGCAGATGTAGCCTAGTTTTCTCATTCTTGATATGAAAAAAAAAAAAATTTACTGTTTATGATAATTAAAAAAAAAAAAGAAGATATTAATTTTATTTTTAAAGGAGGGATTATCAAATCTGCAACAAAGGATAGGGAGAAGGTTGCTACTGGATTGTAAGCCCATGGGCCTCACAACTTCATTATGCCTATATTGACGAAGAAATTCTCAACAGATTTCGAGCCTCTAATTTGATCATGCACCCCAAATTATGCATACCTAGGGCGGACGGTGGAAGTTAGACCAACTCAACCTTTGGCCTGAAAGAACCGTTTGTTTTTCTAATTATGTATGTTTTATAATTTTATTTTCGCAAACACCGACTATATAGTTTTAACAGAGCTTTATAGTTCATTCATCCAAAAAAATAACAGAGCTTTGTAGTGGAAACTTTCATGGTTCAAATTGCCATCAACCAATTTTGTTAAGTATCAAATTAAATTAAAAAAAAAAAAAAAAATCTATAGTTCCATAAAAAATTAAAAAAAAAAACCCTGCACGTACGCTTAAGCAATATGAGAACTTCTACTGCGCAGGGGATACAATACAATTTTGCTTCGCCAAAGTAAAACAATCAACATAATCCCTTAAAGAAGATGAACACACAACAATACAATACAATATTTATTTATTTTTATTTTGGTTCCACCGTAACTAAAATCTCATATTAATATATAATCTATAAATCTCTCTCTACACAATATATAATTACAGACACACACACGTCACATACATGCATATATAAAATACAAACAGAACTTAAACCATTAAACAATTCTTATTTTGTTAACTTACAATCGCAGTACTCTTCTTTGTTAATTAAAACTCAATCCCATAGCAAAGAGCACGAGCGTTTAACCTACCTTCCAAGCATTCTTGCATGATTAAGCCACCTAAGTCTGAGTGACCTTGGGTTAAATCCACTTGAGCCATCATCTCCTTGAGTTTCCTCTTACTCATTCGCACTCTAATTCTTAAGTAACTCGATGGGACTCTTATTCCCTCAGCTTGGTCCACTGGATGCACCCCTTTTTTTCGCCCAAGAAAGTTTCCCATTACTATTCTATTTCTCTCTAGCTCTAGCTCTAGCTCTCTCCCTACTCTCTCGGATTGCTCTCAATCAATATATTTTATGTGGATGTGAGTGTGCTTATGTCATTTGAAAAACCGTAAACCAACACCGTAATAAATACACATGCGGCCCACAAGAAATACATGGTTTAGCCATTAAGGTTGACGTATACCAATTTGACAAAATTCTTGCCAATCAGCTGCATGAATATAGAGGCCATTTAGTAACAGTGTTAAAAAAAATGAAAACTGCTATTTATTTAAATACCACAATACATATTTTTACACATTTTTTTACATATATATATTTTCACAAAACTTAAATAACGTTATTAAAAATTTCTTACAAAATAGACCCAGAATTTTGAGTATTTGATATGTGGTTTCTAGTTCATGGTTTTTTATTTATTTTTTTAAATATCTAAGTTTTTAAATATATAATTCGTAGTCCATATAAAAAAAATTATTTATATATTATTTCTCTTAAGATTACTCACAATCACAAAACCATCATCTGATTTTGTTCTTGTTAATGAATGAATGAACAACCAGTCATATTTTGTTTAATTAATTTAAAATAGGAGACGGATATTTTTAGAGATAAACAAGCAGCCATTTTAAGACATATCTAATCTCATGCATTTAAAGATGGCCCCACTTTCTAAGATTGTAATTACGTAGACTTCTTCAAAATTATCATATCCGCATATATTTGTTTTGGTTTTTGGATCTTCATGTATTTCAAACAGGTTCATGATGGTGATATTAAAAGATGTGAAACATGGGCCGAATGAGGCAGACGACACGCAATAGTTCGGGATGGGAACGGCCATGCCACTTAATAATTTGCCAAACTCATTTTGACTTCTTCTTTTCAAGCCTCTTTCCTTTTTAAAAATGTTTTTATTTATTTTTTCAAAAGTGAAAATCATAACATGAGTAATGATAATCTCACATAACTTATTTAATATATTTTGTATATAGTTGCTTTTCACGTTTTAGATGTGAACATTACCTTTTACTTTTAAAATGTGTATATCAACACATGTAATTGTAAATATTGTATATGAGTATGTGAAAAAGTAGTGCGAAAGAATATAAATTCACGGTTATTTCTCATCTTTAGCTTCAGGGAATGATAATTTTTTGACAAGGTGTACTTTTATGCTTTTCCCATCTATATATGATTAGAGCATCTGTAGCAGATATTTTATAAAAAATGTCATTTTGACACATCAAAAGCCTATTTTATTATTTTACCATATCATTTTACAATATTCCTGTATGGTCAATTTTTGTAGTCCAAGCCCAAGAAGGTATGGACTTTGAGCCCACTGAACCCAAGACAATAAATTTGTAGAGAGTGGGTGAAAGAGCTAAGCTAACAATGAATTAACAGTGTAAGACAGCAGTGTTTGTGGATAAATTTATATTCAGACGTGCTCGGACGGACACAAATGTGACGTCCGAAGAGAAATTTGTATTCGATAAAACTTGGGTTACAATTCTTGGAGCTACAGTAATAGAATTCTCTCCTTTTTTTACTTCTGATTTTCGATCCCCCCCTATCAGAGACATCCCTATCTTATATAGTACTCCCTTCCTACATCTTCACCGTCCACTTGTTCATCATCTAGACGCCCACTTGAGTGCATGTCCCATCATACTCCCTCTTTAGCCTTGTGTGAGTGGCGGTAGCTGAGAATGCACTGTTCAGGGGGCTTCTCCACATAAATGCGGCCAGGAAGGTAGGTGCAGTGCATTTAATGCGGTGGTTGAGGCCTGTCTCTTAGATATTTCTCTGTGCGTGTTATCCTCATGCGTGTCTGAGGTTCATTTCCCTCGTTACATTTGTCAGAAGGATCACTTGAGCTTCCCACACCTGTCGGGCCAAACTTCTTCGGATCCGAGGATATTGGACTCCTCGGACAATTGAACGTCTCCTCGGATCATGCATGGGCTCCTCTCCAGACGTGCTCCTTTCACATGGGCCTCTAATTGAGTGTTTTCACCTCTTCGGACAAAACAGTGGTCCTCAAATAGGGCCTTGGGCCCAATACGTTAGGTTGGGCTTTTCACCCCCCACAATCCCATTTATCAGATGTTTTATCATTCAATTCTATACATTAAAATAATATTTACTACACATTAAAATAATATATTATCTCCTCCCTATTATCATCAACAACAGCAACAGCAACAACATCAATGCCGATCAACAACAGTAACAGCAGCAACAGCAACAACAACAACAACAAACCAACAACATCAACAGCAACAACACTAACAGCAACAACAGCAACAAACCAACAACATCAACAGCAACAACACCAGCAAATTCCAAATCCAAAAACCTCAACAAAAGAGGGAAAAAAAAAAAAAAAAAAAAAAAAAACTCAACCAACCAACAAACCAGAGATGAAAAAACGCCGACCCAAACTCAACCAACGATCGGCCTAAAACCCTTAGCCCAACCAACCCAAAACCTCAACCCACAACCCACACAACGCCGATCCAAAACGCCGACCCAAAACCCACATCGAAACCCATCCCAAATCTCACACCCACAACCCGATTAAGAGAGATCTGAAGGTCGGCGGTGAGGGTTGGAGCATGAGGCAGCGAGATCGGTGGCGAGCTGTGGAGAATGAGGCGGTGAGATCAGCAGTGAGGACTGGCGAGATGGGCGGTGAGGACTGGAAAGTGAGGCGGCAAGATCGGTGGCAACTTTCTTGAGAGTGATCTTGAGCAACTTTCTTGAGCAAGGAGAAGAGGGAAGAGATAGAGAGTGACAGAGAGAGAAGAAATGAGATAGAGTCGACGGAGAGAGAGATATGTGTGGAAGAGGAGAGAGAAAAATGCAATAAAATAATAATATCCCATTTTTCCATTGTTGTCTGTACTGTCTCATATTTGAAATGGTACTATAGCAATGTGGCATAATTTTTGAGATTTAGAACATTTGATAAAACTTTGTTTGTGTTTGGTGTGCCAAATATTTGACATTTGGCACATTTGTTGCAGATGCTCTTAACAGCAAATTTTTAAGTAGTTGCACTTGCCCACTTTTCTTCTTCTTCTTTCCAAAGTCCCTTTAAAAAAAAAAAAAAATCTTTATGAAGGTGATGTTCCAACATATGCACTATTATTACCATATATAATAATATATAATTTAATGAAACAGCAACTTTTGTAGCAAGGTGCACAGTTTTACCTTTTCCATCTCTTTTTTTTTTTTTTTTTTTTTTGGAGAAACAAAAATAGGGGTTCGCTAGGTTACGCTAGCCCCCGGGTTTGTTGGCATATAGCCCTCACCAACGGACTCCTGCTGGTAGCGGGAATCGAACCTGAGCGTGTTAGGCAGAGCGAATGAACCATACCCAGCTGAGCCAAGCCCCGTTGGCTTTTGCCTTTTCCATCTATATATAATTAACAGATTTTTTTTAAAAAGTTTTATTTTATTATTAGTTGCACTTGGCCGAAACTTTGCTTCTTGATCTTCTTTCACGGGTCAAATCTCTGGTCAAACATAAAAAGTAGTGTTTCAAATCTTAGACAACCAAATCATACTATGTCGCCCATTAGGTTTTTGTTACACATAACTTCCACGACCCAGTCCCTTTGTAGATTTTAGAGGCATTACGTTTAATATAAAACTTCTAAGTGGTTGCAAAAGGCTTCTTCTTCATTCGACCTAGAATTTTAAAATTATAGCGAAAGGCCATGGTTCAAACTGATAGTGGTCGTGGGAATAGATGAAAATCCAATCTATCATGGATCAACTAATTACAGTGTTCATTAGGGTTAAAGAAAACTATTACAAAATGAGCATAAAAATTTTATGATATTTTTCATAATTACTAACATGACCAACGTGATTAGTGTATAATAAAAGTGATATGAGTGATGAAATAATGTTAAAATAATATTGTTTTAATCCTAGCTAACAAACTTTATCAACACTTTATGGAAAAAAAAAAAAGATAATGATTTTTGTTGTTATTGTTGTGTTTTTAGCATTATCCTTTTTGCTCAACTTTATTTTTACAGCCTAAAATAGACATAATGAATGGTGTCTAATTTGACGTTGTACTGAGTTGAAAGCACCATCTCGTAGGAAATGATGCTTAAAACGCTAATGTAATCATGGAATATAGATTCCTTTTAACCCTCTTGTCATGTACTCAAAGTCTCAAACGGTAATCTAAAGTTCTATTGTTGTTAACAAATATATTCCTCTTCACCCCGTGCTAGCTAGGCCCAGCCATCCCGAAACTATGTTTATGTATTTTTCTGATCAAAACATCATTACAAACAAAGAACATGGATTCAAAATAAACTTGAGTGTCACCGAAAGCACTAAGTGACGGTGGGGGCCTCATAATAAGGAGACTGCAATATGTATACCTAGAATGTTCATAGTTCATACATACACAATACGTTAATAAGGATTCCCATACAAATATATCAAACATGTGAAATACCAAAATCAATGAAGCTTGTGTTCGGTGTGGAATATATAGTTTTTTTTCCCTCAACAAAATAAAAAGGGGAAAATAAAAACTCTCAATTATTGCTAGCACTGAATTATATTGTAATTGCCCCATGATTTGCTAAGAATTTGGACAAATTACCTGACCCATCTGCTCAGTGGGGTATAGTGACCCCAAGGTCGTAGGTTATGCCCTGCAGAGGTTGCTGGAAAAGGACATTATTGATTATTGCCTAATCCCCGGATTTGGTATCTAAAGAAATGGGACAAAGCTGGAAATTGTTGAGCTTTCATTGTCATTAGGATGAATAACTTTAGGAACACTTTTAATTCTACACTTAATTTCACAATATGTTAATGTGCGTGACTGTAAATGGTTAAAACTTTTTGTCCACTTTTGTTTATATGGACTCACAATTTTTGATTCATCACTTACAGTGGTGGCTCCAAGAATTTTGTTTAGGGGGTCATTAAAAAATTTTAATAAAAAAAGAACTTGAATATATCGAGTTATCGACAAAAAAAATTAATACATGAAGTTTCACAATTTTCTTCTATAAATTCTCAAATTTTTAATTGTTATATGATAGTTCATTATGAGTATCTATTGCCAATGTGGGTAGCTATGAGCCTATGATTATTTTATTTTGTTAAGTTTATCTAACATTTTTTATTTTTATGCAATTGTTATTATCTATTTGTTATTTTTTTATAAAAATATTTTAAACTAAATGACTAAACTAAACTCATTAGCTTTGTATTAATTATTAACGCACACAACCACACTCATTTATACATAAAATTATATACTACATGTTTACTTAACCAATCAAATGCTTGGACTAACACTAACTTTACAATTTTTTTCTTAAATTTTACTAACTTTATAACAAAAAGTTATTATAACATAATAACAATACACACACATGTAACAAACCATTTCTATTTCCTAATTATTAAATTATATAAATTTATATTATATTTATATTGTACACACAAACGTCCACACACATCATAATTAACACAAATAACATTATAATAAAAAGTAATGCACACAATCAATATTAGACACACTTAAAAACATAATATAAATTTATAAAAAAAATTGACACTTACAATTCACAAACACTTACTTTTTACTTTTAGAGTTTGAAATACTTGTAATAAAGATGTGCAAAATTTAATTCAGAGTATGCAAAAATATTTTTAAAAATAAATTAAAGTATTAAACTAAAAAAAATATTTTTTATATATATAAATTTTTTTTTTTTTTTGGAAGTCAGGGGAACCCCCTGAATCTAGCGCCGCCCCTGATCACTTACTATTGTATAAATGAATAAATTGTGAAATTGAGCGCGTTGTATTATTGTTAAGATTAATCAGTATCTCCTCCTATTATCTCCTTGTCCGATACACTGAATACAGAACTCTAAACTCAATATTGGGTTTCCAGATGGGTTAATAAACGGCGTCGTGTGACGTGAACTATTGTCTTGTCTATTGTAGGCTTGTAGCTCTTCTCTTCTGGCACACGATTACAGATCCACACCACACATCGAAATCAATGGTAGGCCCCTCCAACCCGTAAAAGTCTAATTTATCCCTTCTTTTTAAGCGAGAGTCGCCCCAAAAAGTGGGTCCACTTTTTAAAGCAAAGACAAAAAAAGTTGTGGACACATGATGTTGCCAATTGACCATCAACCCCATGTCCATCATGATCCACACCAGTATGGTCAAATTCTCATCTGGCTTCCAAAATCGTTGACCAATGCACTGTACCTACAAAAGTAGACATTCGAAGTCATATAATGAGATCACAATTTATTTTACGACAAATGTGAGGCCTTAGATTTTGAGTGGTAAAAAAAAAAGAAAAAAGAGTAGGTTTATATAAAAATAATATACGATCAATTATAAGTGTCAAGTAAGATAGTTATAATAATGTGTAGTAAATGTTGTAGTTTAAAATGACTCATATATTACCTTTAACTTCAACTTACATCTTATTAACACAATGGTGCATAAATGAAAACTACGATTGTAAATCATATATTTAAATAAGCAATATACTTCTTAATTTTAATTTTCTTTAAAAATTTAAAATAGCCTATTATATTTGGTTTATAATAAAAATAATACCAATAATAATTCTAGATAATGTTGTATGTTTGTTGTTTTATTATATTAGTTTTCACTTGAATTAAAAGTTATTCACTCATAAATAAATAAAAAATAAAAAGTAATGTTGTATCAGTCCAAATATATTACATCAACCAAATCGATAAGTAGTCTAGCGGCAATGCCTTAGGCCTATAAAACTTTGGTCTTGGTTTGAGTCCCCTGATTCTCACTCATGGCCTCATGGGCGCGTTGATGCCTATTTCCTATTACCATATCCATAGGTTGCCACCCTCCCTCAAATTTGTTGTGATTGTGATTATCAAACGGTCCATGTACCATGCATCCAACTATAGAAAAGGTGGGGCCACAACATCTTAAAAAACCCCGTGATGGACTTTTACATTGCAAAGAAAGGGATACTTGTGTCGGCTGGTCATGGCCTGAGGCCTCACAAGAAACCCCCAAGAAATACCCTTCTCACAGTTACCTCATAATTTATGTTCTCACAACAATCTTCTAATATTCCATGTAATATCAGTCTTTGAATCTTTCTTTTAATCCATCCACCATCATCTTTCTTTGGAGAAAGTATAACAAGCTTTGTTCAATTATCAATGGGGAATTGTGTGTTTAAAGGGTTTGGAGGAATGGAAGAGATGGTGAAGGTAATAACCTCAAGTGGTGGCATCATGGAACTCTACGCACCCATCACTGTAGAGTGCATAACAAACGAGTTCCCAGGCCACGCCATATTCCGAAGCCGAGACCTCTTTGCACAGCCTCTTCTCCACAACGAAGAACTCCATGTGGGACAACTATACTATCTCCTCCCTCTCAACCCGTACAAACCCAACAACACCACCAACGCCAAGCAATCTGACGCAGCCATCAACAACAACATGTCTTCTTCTTCGTCTATCAATGTAACCACGCCGTACCGCATGTCTTCATGCGATAACCAAGGGATCATGAAGCGGTTCTCGGACCCAGAAGTTGTACCGAGGTATAATAGCAGTGGGGTGTGGAAGGTGAAGCTGGTGATTAGCCCTGAGCAGTTGTCTGAGATTTTGTCACAGGAGTCTCGCACTGAGGCGTTGATAGAGAGCGTAAGGACGGTGGCGAAGTGCGGAAATGGGGTCCCGTCGGCGGCTAACTCCGACCAGTGGAGCGTGTCCAGTAGTTGGAAGGGATCGTCGGAGAAGTATGGTTTAGATACTTAGTGCAAAAAAAGACACAACTTTCATTTCTCTGCTTTTTCTAGCTTTTTTATTTATTTAGTTTCCCCTTGGCTATGTTATTAGTATTATTGTTTCAGATAGTGCCATCAGCTATGCATGTGAAAAGTAAATAAATTCTTTTCTAATGTTCATAGTTGTTTCTTGAATTTAATTTTTGGTAGCAACCTGATGAAGCTTTAATTATGACAAATTAATTCTGTTAGAATTATACTATCATAGTTTCTCCAAAAAAAAAAAAAAAAAAATACTATCATAGCTAGGCTCAAACCAATTATAAGAATCAATCATAATTAATCACTGATAATTACATGTAGCTAATCCTAATCATAAGAATGTATATTAACCATTGAAAAGTAGTGATGGCGTGATCTTTTAATCTGAAGGTCTAACATATGAACTAGATATTTCGTTTTGATTGTTAAGACTTATGATTTTGTTTTTACTTAAGATCTTATTTATCCAACGGTTAAAATGTTGATTTTGCCCTTTCATTGTAAAATTATGTTTTTGCCGATAATGTAAGGTTAAACAACAATTTCAAAATGGGGTATCAATTATATCCCCCTTTGCCAAATTCAAAAGTTGACCATAATTTATAGTATATTTTAAAAATTTTAACAATTTTTGACTGAAAAATTATGTGACCATCATGTGACTACATTAAGAAGACTCATGCGCTAACAGATTTGTAACTCTACTCATGTAATGATCATTCGATTTATTTTCATCTAAAAAGCTAACAAAAGTTAATCACATGGGTCAATTTGGTGTGTATAAAAATCCCAAGAGTTAAAAGGAATAATTAAAGTCCTAGAAGGTGTTTTTGCATTTAGGCCTTATTTATTTATTATTTCTCGAAGTTTGTACTAATCTAAACACACACACATATATGAGTTGGGTTCAAGTTACACTTGGCGTAACTCTAAGTAATGTTAGACCACTCAATAACTTGTTATTGAATTAATCTTTTAAAAATCTAACCATTGAATTACATGTTTTATATGTTCTTAACATGCATACTAATTTTCATATCAATCGGTGTTATTTACCATTTGATCCATAAACTCATTTTTTATGTATTATTTGAAACTACAAAAACTTGAATTTTAACAATTGATTGATGACATGACTATTAATCTTTGATCACCTTGAAATTTTGTAAGCATGGAGAATATATAAAGATAATGTAATCTAATGGTGGATTTGTCAATTTTCACATCCAATTAAAAAATATTGAGTGGTGTAACATTACTTAAAGTTACACTAGGTGTAACTCTCTCTCTCTCTCTCTCTCTATATATATATATATATATATAAGAAAGCCCTCATTCTAATCATCCATATAACTGAATAACAATGAAAAATCTAAGCCTAAATATGTTAAATATGAAACCTAAACTAGGCATCTTGCATAATAACTATAAATTGAAATTGTTAAGAGTCAATCATGTTGTTTCACTAATAATTTTTGATGTTTTCAACGAAGATGTCATTGACACAAATTTCCTCTCCCCAACTTTTGAATTGTCAAAAAATATATATTTAAATTGAAACTAACATGCAACATTAACAACAATCATATAATTCTCAAAATATTCAAGGAGGCTTGAACAAGACACCATAAACATAACTTTCCATCATCCAACTCATGACAAACAAAAGTTTCAAATCAAATTTAGATGTTACGTATAGTTTGCCTAGTTACCTATTTTCTTTGCAAGCTTGACTTAATTTCTAAAGTAGGAACTAGGAACTTTTTTTTTGAGAAGGAGTAGGAACTAGGAACTAGTTACCTATTTTCTTTTCAATCTTGAATAATTTCTAAACAAGGAAAAATATAAGAAGAATAATGGGAAAGAAAGAGGAAAAATTTCAGAAAACCCCTAGTTTTACCCTCCTCTCTAAAAAAGAATCATTCTTCAGAAAATTCACCTACATTTTTTTACAAGAAGCATGCCTTCTATGAACAATTAGGATTTTATATTTTAATCTAATGTCCAAATAAATCCCGGATGTTTTGGATAGTTATGGTCAATTTTTAGACTTTTCTAAAATCTTTTGGACCGCAAAAATCCCCCTAAATTGTAGGAAAATTATATCTAGCCAAAAAGGTCAACTCATCCCTATTTGGGGAAGATTATGTGAAAATTTCATGATTGTCAGTTTGAATTGGTGATCATAGGTCTAAACCAACAATCATCATTGTGCATCATTGTTGTGATGGTTACTCCACAAGTCCAAGTTCTTGTGGGATGGGGGTGGGGGGTAAGGGCGCCAGAGTTTTTTTTTTTTTTGTTGAGAAAAAGGGGCGCTGGAGTTTGAGTCTTCAAAAAGGAGTTTCACACACACATATACACTTGTATTAAACTAGAGCATGATTTCTATCTAAAAAATCCAGCAATTATTGGTTTTTGAAACTAAAGATTGTTGCTTAAATTGGGCCAATTGGCCACCTAGGGGTGTTTGCGATGCGGTGCGGTGCGGTTTTGGGCCATTTTTAGTACCGCACTTTGCAGTGCGGTTTAGCTAAAACCATAACTGCAGTGCACCTTATTTTTGCAGTCACATGTGCGATACTATGTATAAGATGCGGTTTGAAGTCGGTTTCCTACTCAGCCTAAAGCTAATTTTTCCCTTTTTTTGGCCAAGTTTTAAATTATTGAGCTAGTTTTTCTTTATTTTAGGTTGGCTTTTCTAGTCAACACTTGCTAGGGTTATTAAACTTTTTTTTTTTTTTTTGAAAACTAGGGTTATTAAACTATTAATAATATATTTAATATTAAAAATAAATAAATTAATTAATATATAGAGAGGGTGCGGTGCGGTACGGTTTGTACGGTTTTCTTATTATAAAACCGCAAACCGTACTGCACCATGCGGTGTGGTGCGGTGCACTATTACTTACGGTGTGATGCAGTTATGCCATTTTATGGGCGATTTTGGTGCGGTTTTTGCGGTTTGTGCAATTTGGTGAACACACCTATAACCACCTATGTAACGCAGGTCAACCCATGTTTTTTTGGTTGGGGAAAATCCAATTTTCCTGTCTCCATCTATTTTAGCCTTTCAAATCTCACTTTTTCTCTCAAATAGGTTCTTCTCTTTATTTCTCAATATTTCTTCACAATATTATCTTCTACGACAACTGGAGTCCAGTGAGGGCCCTTACCTTTTCTTTTTTCCTCTTCAACTCATCATCTCTTTTCAAACCTTTGGTCTTGCTTTAGTAGTTAAAGGAGAAAAATATATGTTTCAATATTTCTTCACCAGGAAAGACATCTACGATTTCACATTGCAATCAGCTGTCATATGCATATATGGACCTTGACGAAAACCATTTCATCCAAAACCCCGAATTACTAAGGCAATCTCAGTTATTACAAATTATGGATATCGATTTAGGTTGAGAATAATTTGATAATTATGTTTTTGGTATAGAAGTGAATGTTGTGTACGTGTGATGTGCCTTTTTGGACAAGTAATTCCTATAGTGTGTGTATTCCAATAAATTCATAATTTTGTGTTCATATTTTTTTCCCTTTTCCACACTTTTTTTTTTTGCTTACTAGTTTCTGGCTTCACTAGGTTATTTAGTTATTGCATTTTGCTTAGTCTGTTTAATTTTGATTTATCCAACATGTTTGATTTTGTTTATCTTAGTTTTGATTTGCACTCAAAATTGGTTCTAAGAATAATGTTTATAGAATAATCATAATTACTCCATATAAAACTTAATTTTATCTCTTGATTGAATCATCTATACTATTGATAAGAGGATTTCCTTGTTTCGTTTTCAATTTTTGGTGTACCAAAATATTCTCATATAAATTTTGAAATAACATACCCTTTAGTTTGATTTTTCCTACTGTAGGGACCGGTTTCGAGCGCTCTCTATGGATTGAGAGAGTGGACCCAAGCCTAGCTAACCCCGCAATGAATTTATAGAGTATGGGTTCAAGAGCTAGGCCCTAGTGAGGAATGCAACGGCCATGCATGGTTATACGTGAATGATGATAACTTAAACGTGGGTTGGGATGCCCAATAATGCTCCTCGGACGTGCCTTACAGAGCTTGGAGTTCTTATTATTTCTTTGAAGAAATGTTACAAGGTTTCAGAGAACACAAGTGGCTACAGTACTTTCTTTCTCTGGTTTTTCCGTCCGTCCCTTTTCAAGAGGGACTTCTTACATTATATATCTCTCTCTCAGTTGATCCTAGCCCTACATTTGTTGATCAACCTGGTTTCCACTTGAGAGCCTGTCCCATCAGCCGCATTCCCATCCCCCCTGTGGGTTGCAGCGCCCAAGACGGCACTATTCAGAGGTCCTATCCTCATTAATGTGGCCAGGGCGTTAGTTGAGGGCATTTAATGTGGAGGTGACAGTTCATCTGGGACTTGCTCCTCCACCATGCTTCCATGTCCGGTGCTTGGTACTTGCTATTTGCTCCTTGGATGCTTAGGGAGATTCCCCTTGAAGGTGTGCTGCTTGTTCACTTTCTGATCTCGGGCGTCCGAGGATGTAATCATCCTCGGCAATGCTTCTTGGGCACTGGGCTCTACACTTTCGTCCTCGGACCTTGGACGCATCCTCGGCGTGGGCCTGGTTTGAAGTGGGCTGGGGTTGCTTGACTCTTTCTGGCCCCACAATAGCCCCTCAAAATCTTGCTGTCCGCATCCTCGGTCGGAAAGGAGGATTTTGACACCCTCGGACCTGCTCCGTGTCCAATCGAGTCTTGTCCCTCGTCAGCGTTGGAGCCTTTTCATCTGCCCAAGGTGCGTTACTGGCGCTTCGGTGCGCGTAACGTGTCCTGCATTAAATTCGGGCGGCTTTGTGCTCCCCACGTTCAATGGTCAGATGACAATCTAACGGTGGGGATGCGCCTAGCATTTATGGGCGGGAAAACTCGCGCGGCTCTTCCATCTAGGGTATAAATACCCATTCGAACCGCTTTCTCCTTTTTTCATTCACAATCAAGAGCTCTTGCGCCTTCATTCAGAGTCCAGCCAAATTTCCACCTATATCTCCAGCATAAAAAGCCTGTCCGAGGAGCTCCTCCTCATTTCTGTAAGTCGCTCTATCCCTCTCTGAGCTTTCTTCCTCTCTACTCCTCCTTCTCTTTTATTTGCTCTTTCCTTAACTCTCTTAGGCGTCATTTGGGATGGGTAGGCTTAAGAAGTACGTCTTCTCTGAGGAGGCGATGGAGAAATTCATCGCCGATTATAAGATACCGGCCAACGTGGGCTTGAGGTATTGTGAGGAAGGAGAGTGGCACCTCCGAAGGCAGGAGGGCGAGGTGGTGATTCCCATCATCGCCTTCCTTGAAGGGGGGATGAGGATCCCCATGGGGCCGGTGACGCCCCACCCAGTGCGCCTCCAACATGTTCAGAATTCTGGGCAGTGTGGATGCTCTGAATGAGAAGATGGGGCTAAGGTTGACCTCTCATGACGTGAACTACTGCTACAATCTTCAACGCCTGAAGAACAAGTCCTACTACATGAGGACGAGGGACGACAGGGTCCGGCTCATCCAGTGCCTCCCTGAGTCCAACAAGGGGATGAACGAGGATTTTCTCATCGTGTCTGGAGCGTGGCACGATGGCCTTCATTGCCCGACGACAAAGGGAACACCAGGTGGGGCAGTGGGAGTAGGAGGGGGTTCAAAGATTCTAACTTGCTTTATGCGTCGTTTCTTTCTTGCACTGCTTGGTTACTAATCGCAAATGTGTTTTCTTTCTGCAGATCCGCACTCCTTCGCGCGCCACTTCAACTTGATCAACAGGGAAGACTTGCAGAAGGCGCTCAGGTCTGCGGCTTTTGAAAACGAAGCAGACCACCAAGTCAGAGCCGCTCACAAGATCTTGGGGTACACTCCGCTCCAAAAGTCGTTCGCGGCCCCAAAGCACGTGATCGAAGCCAAGGATCCTCGGCTGCAGAAAATAAAAGTGACCGAGGACGGGTTCGAGTTTCCAGAGGATCCCTCCACTTCAGAAGGCGTCACAGTAGCAGTCCCCTCTTCCTCCCACACATTCTCAGAGGCCGCGGAAGAGAACTTAGAGAGGGAAGGGGAAGCTGCAGATTTTGGCCCTGCCGAGGACGATTTTGACGTTTTTGAGCAAGTCTATCAGTCCGAGGACCCTTCTGGAGACTTGGGTGATCCTCGTCTAACTGAAGCAGACCTCTTAGCGTCAGAGACATCTTCTCGGCTTGAGATGGGCTACAAGAAGAAGGCCCAACCCAGTCTACTCGACCTAATCGAAGGGCAGCTGGGGAAGTCCAAGCCGAGGCTTCCTCCTCCTCCTCCAAAGACTCGTCCTGCTCAGACCAGGTCGGCCTCAACCCAATCTAGGCTTCCTCCTCCTCCGCCTCAGACGAACCTGCCGTCTAGGCACGAGCCTGCTGATCCTAAGCAGAAGAAGGATAAGGGCAAGAGGCCCCTCGAGGACAAATCTGGGACCGCGCGGGAGGGGGATGACACTCGGCGGCCTTCGAAGCAGCTGAGGATAGGCTCCACAACCCAGGACCAACAGGTTGCTGCCCCGCCCGAGGTTCAGGCCTGGCTCCCCGCCCAATGCTCCGTGGGGCACCTTTGAGGGATGACTCCTCCCTCAGGGACTTTAGGGATGGCGAAGGCGCGTACGTGGCCGACGTGGTGGAGAGATGCCTGCTCCTTCCTGCGGACATGGAGCAGCTGGGGACCATGAGGAGTAGGGAGGTCTTCCTTTGCCTCAAGCGATATTTGGGGATGGTAAGACCCTTAACACTTGTGTTTTTTCTCGCTTTAGTTTTTTCTGCCTTCATTTCTTTTTTGAGCTTGGCTAATTATCACGTATCTGTTTTGTTTGGCAGGCTGTCCAGGCCACTTTCAGGCTAGAGGAGGCAGACAGTGACCATGGAAAGGCCATGGATGCAGAGCGCGAGAAGCGCTTGGTGGCTACTCGGACCCTCAAGACCTCCGAGGAGGACCTTGCCAAGGCTAGGGAGGAGCTGAAGGCAATGACCCAGGCTCGGGACAGCGCATTGTCAGGCCTTGAGGGTGCCCAGAGGCAGGCCGAAACTCAGACGAAGCGTCTGGGTGAGGTTGAGGGGCAGCTAAAGCTCGCCGAGGAGCTGATAGCTGGCCTGACAAAGAAGGTGGCCGATGCTGAGGAGGCCAAGAGGGTGGCTGAATGGGCCAAAGGGGAGGCTGAGAGGGCCAAGTTTGAGGCAGAGCAAGGCAGGGAGGAGGCCTGGGCCACCAAGCAGGAAGCTGAGGAGGCAGCCTATACTGCCGGGGCAACTAAGACAGCAGCTGCCTACAAATCCCAAGTCCCTGGGGTATGTAGGCGCTACTGCTCCGAAACCTGGAGTGAAGCCCTCAAACAAGCTGGGGTTGAGGCCTCTTCTGACCTGTGGAAGGAGGAGAGCGTGTACTACCCCCCTGTCATCCGCGAGGCTGCCCCAGATGGCTTTGAGGCCGAGGAGGCTACTGTGGAAACTGCTGCTACTCCGGGTGAGGGGGCCTCAGACGCTGAAGCCACTGGTGAGCCAGTCCAAGGGAGTAATCCTCCCGCGGTGGTTGAATTGAGTGACGGCTCTAACGAGGACGCGCCTCAGCAGGTTGCAAAGCCCTTCCCCGATGCCCAGGTTTCTTCTGCTGAGGGGGTAGCTATTCTTGCCGTGCCTCTGCAGGCCATCCCACTCAGTCAGGGCTCAGAGGATCCTGAGGCAGCTATGGGCCAGCCACCCACCGGAGCGGGCAACTAAATAGAAGGACTAGGCTCCTTGGTGCCTCTGCCTGCCCTACTTTACTTTTTGCATCTTTTTCTTCCCTTTTTCTTTACTTGTAATGTAACTCCCATCGTGTAATTCTTTTGGACTTAATGAAATGCGAGCCTTGTTTCTTTTTCTGTTAGTTGTGGCTGTTTGCTTACTTGCACGCTATCCGCTTTTTTCTTTACTTGTATGATTTTAACTTCAATTGTGTCTCGGCCAATTGCGGCATCAATTATTATAACGAGAGGGCATGTATGCTCTGGTGGACCTTTCGTTTCCTAAGGACCAGGTAGACTTTCTTCGAGTAGACACTTAGGATCCCTTTGAAGTAGTTAGCTTCCCAATAGGCCTGAGTCCGAGGACCATGCAGAGCCTTGTTTCTGTCTGACACTTGAGTTTGGCTGTAAGTAACTAGTTTCCCCATAGGCTTGAGTCCTTGGACCATGCAAGACCTAGGTTCTGTCTAGTACCCAGATATGAGTGGTTAGCTTCCCCGTAGGTTTGAGTCCGAGGACCATGCAAGACCTAGGTTCATGCTAACGCTTCAATTTGGCTGTAAGTAACTAGTTTCCCTATAGGTTTGAGTCCTTGGACCATGCAAGACCTAGGTTCTGTCTAGTACCCAGATATGAGTGGTTAGCTCCCCATAGGTTTGAGTCCGAGGACCATGCAAGACCTAGGTTCATGCTAACGCTTCAATTTGGCTGTAAGTAACTAGTTTCCCCATAGGTTTGAGTCCTTGGACCATGCAAGACCTAGGTTCTGTCTAGTACCCAGATATGAGTGGTTAGCTCCCCATAGGTTTGAGTCCGAGGACCATGCAAGACCTAGGTTCATGCTAACGCTTCAATTTGGCTGTAAGTAACTAGTTTCCCCATAGGTTTAAGTTCTTGGACCATGCAAGACCTAGGTTCTGTCTAGTACCCAGATATGAGTGGTTAGCTCCCCATAGGTTTGAGTCCGAGGACCATGCAAGACCTAGGTTCATGCTAACGCTTCAATTTGGCTGTAAGTAACTAGTTTCCCCATAGGTTTGAGTCCTTGGACCATGCAAGACCTAGGTTCTGTCTAGTACCCAGATATATTTGCCGTTGGGACGCGAGACGTGTGATCATGATAGGCAGAACATCTGAATCAAAAGAGACTTCTTCATTAATAGTAATACCTTTTCAGGTTATTTACATTCCATGGACGAGGTACAGGTTTGTCATCTAAATCTTCTAAATAGTATGCTCCTATCCCTGCCACTGAGGTAATTCGGTAGGGCCCCTCCTAGTTGGGTCCGAGCTTTCCCCAAGAAGGGTTCTTGGCAGCTCCTATGACTTTTCTCAGCACCAAGTCTCCCGGTGCTAGTGGTCTGAGCTTTACATTGGCGTCATATCCTTGCTTGAGCTTTTGCTGGTAGTAGGCCAGCTGGATCATTGCTTGCTCTCTTCGTTCGTCTACCATGTCCAGGCTTCGCCCCAGCAGTTCATCATTGCTGCCTGGGGTGAAGGAGCTCGTCCTTAGCGTCGGGAAGTTGGTTTCCAGGGGGATCACTGCCTCCGCACCATAAGTCATGGCAAAAGGTGTTTCCCTCGTTGAGCGCCGGGGCGTAGTCCGGTATGTCCAGAGGACGTGGGGCAGCTCTTCTACCCATCTCCCTTTGGCATCATCCAGTCTCTTCTTAAGCCCGTTGACGGTGACCTTGTTGACCGCCTCGGCCTGTCCGTTTCCCTGGGGGTAGGCTGGCGTTGAGTATCTGTTTGTGATCCCAAGTTCACAACAGTACCTCCTGAAGGCCTTGCTATCGAACTGGAGCCCATTATTCGAGATGAGGGTATGAGGGACCCCGAACCGTGTAACTATGTTCCTCCAAAGAAATTTCTTCACGTCTACGTCCCTGATGTTGGCTAGTGGCTCGGCCTCGACCCACTTGGTGAAGTAGTCCGTGGCCACCAACAGATACCTCTTGTTCCCTGGTGCCCTGGGGAAAGGTCCCACAATGTCCAAGCCCCATTGGGCGAACGACCATGGACTGGACAACGGATTGAGGACCCCTCCTGGCTGATGGATGTTCGGGGCAAACCTTTGGCATTGGTCACATTTCTTGACATACTCCTGGGCCTCTTGCTGCATTCCCGGCCACCAGTATCCTTGTGTGACGGCTCGGTGAGCCAGGGATCTCCCCCCTGTGTGGCTCCCACAAATTCCTTCGTGCAGCTCCTTGAGCAAGGACTCTGCCGCTTCGGGGTGGACGCACAGCAGATACGGCCCAGAGTAGGAGCGCCTGTATAGTTTGTGATCCTCGGACAACCAGAACCGAGGAGCTTTCATTCGTATCTTTTCTGCCTCCGACCTTTCCTTGGGCAGGACATCATCTTTGAGGAATCTCTATGGGGTCCATCTAGCTGGGACCCATCACAACTTGATGGATAGGGATCACTCCCTTTGGCACTTCACTCGCCCTTTCCAGGTGCTCCACAAGTATGATCCGAGGCAGAGCCTCTGCCAAGGAGTTTGCGAGTGTGGCTAGCGAATCGGCATGACTGTTCCCACTCCTGGGAATATGGGACAAGCTGAAGAGGCCAAACTCCAACTGCAAGCGCTTGACTTGGCTCAGATATTCTTGCATTCTCGAATCTCTGGCCTCCATCTCCCCCTTTACCTGTCCTACCACCAATCTTGAGTCTGAGAACATCTCTATTGACTTTCCCCCCATCTTTTGCACCATGATCATCCCTTGCAGTAATGCCTTATATTCGGCCTCGTTGTTTGTGGTTGTGAATCCGAGCCTCAGGGATTTCTCAATGACATGATCTTCAGGGGATACTAGGACCAGCCCCACTCCGGACCCCCTTTGGTTTGCCGCGCCATCCACATATACTTTCCAACATGGCGACTCCTGGATGGAGATTGCCCCAACTGATTTCTCATCACAGCTCTTCTCCTCGGCTGTCTCTTCTATGACTAGTTCAGCGAACTCGGCCGTCAAATTTGCCAGAACCTGGCCTTTTATGGAAGTCCAAGGCATGTACTTGACGTCGAAAGCCCCCAGAATTGTGTTCCACTTCGCGATTCTTCCCGTGTAGTCAGCGGTCCGGAGTACAGACTTCAAAGGTAATTGGGTTAGGACAACCACCGTGTGAGCTTGGAAGTAATGGGGGAGCTTTCTCGTGGCGTGGACCACCGCCAGTATGGCTTTCTCTAGGGGTAGGTATCTGACCTCTGCTTCATGCAGCGACTTGCTGACGTAGTAAACTGGCTTTTGAACGCCATTGTCCTCCCGTACCAGCACTAGGCTCACTGCGTGGGGCGCCACCGCAAGGTATGCGTATAGGACCTCGTCGGCCTTAGGATTGGACATAATAGGCGGCCGGGATAGATACTCCTTGAGTTGCTGGAAAGCTACGGCACAATCCTCGGACCACTCAAATCCTTTCCACTTGTTGATCAGGAGGTAGAAGGGCCTGCACCTGTCAGCCGACCTGGAAATGAATCGGTTCAGCGCCGCGATCATCCCAGTGAGCTTTTGGATCTCCTTGGGGTTCTGCGGAGGCTTCAAATTGTGAATGGCCTTGATTTGGTCAGGGTTGACTTCGATTCCACGGTGGGTGATCATGTACCCCAAAAACTTGCTAGAGCCTACGCCAAACGAGCATTTTGAGGCATTGAGGCGGAGCTTGTGCTCTCTCAAGACGTCAAAAGTGCGGCCGAGGTCCTCCAAGTGCTCGGACACCAGTTTGCTCTTCACCACCATATCATCGACATAAACCTCGATGCTCTTGCCCAACATCGGCTCAAACATTCTTGTCATCATCCTCTGGTAGGTGGATTCGGCGTTTTTCAGGCCAAATGGCATAACCTTGTAGTGGTAGTTCCCAATGGGCGTCACAAAGGCTGTCTTCTCTTGGTCCTCCAAGGCTAGTGGGATTTGGTGATAGCCTTGAAAGGCATCTAGGAAACTCATCCGAGGATGGCCTGCCGTCGCATCTACTAGCTGGTCTATTTGTGGCATTGGGAAGGGGTCCTTTGGGCATGCTTTGTTCGGGTCTGTGAAGTCTACACAAACCCTCCACTTCCCACTTTTCTTCTTGACCACCACAGTGTTGGCCAACCATTCGGGGTAAAAGATTTCTTTGATAGCCCCCGCGCGCTTAAGCTTATTGACCTCTTCCCTGATTGCATCAACGTGCTCCTTCGACGGGCGTCGAGGTGGCTGCTTCTTGGGGATCACAGATGGGTTGACGTTAAGGTGGTGACAGATGAAGGATGGATCAATCCCAGGGGCATCGCAGGGGTCCCACGCGAACACGTTAAGGTTCCTTTTGAGGAACTCAAGTAACTCCTCCTTCTCCTGGGGAGGCAATTGAGTCCCGACCTGGAAGAACTTCTCCGGATCATCGTCAATTACAACCTTCTCCAGGTTCTCACATTTGGCATCCTCGGCAGCTGTATCGGGAGGCGCCACCAGGATCTTTGATTGCTATGAATCTTCCTCGGCGGGGGCCGAGGGCTGTGCATCAAGCCGATAGGATATGGCAGCCACCGTGCACTGCCTCGCCGTGGGCTGGCAACCTCGGATCTCCAGAACCTGGTCCCCTGATGGGAATTTCACCTTCTGGTGCAAGGTGGAGGCTACGCCCCCCAAGGCGTGTAGCCAGGGCCTTCCTACGATGGCCGTGTAGGGGGAGTATGTGTCCACCACCACGAAGTTCACCTCCACCACCACTGGGCCTGTCTGTATGGGCAGCCTGATCATGCCTTTTGGGGGGAGCTCATCAGGGGGGAGCTATAAGGTGCGAGGTCTTCCGGTTTTAGCCCCAGCCCCTTGTAGAGATCTGGACACATGACCTCGGCTGCGCTGCCACCATCCACCATCACCCTTTTCACGTCATAGCCCCCGATTTTGAGGGTGACGATTAGGGCGTCATCGTGTGGTTGAGTGGTCCCAATCTTGTCCTCCTTCGAGAAACTCAATGCTGGGGGGTGATTCCTCCTGGACCTCTTCGGCCCCGTCCGAAGGTCCTCGGCGGGCAGTTGGGCTATGGACGACACTCGCAAAGGGGGTGCGCCTGTTCTTCCTGGCGCGGCCAAGATTATGTTGATCGTCCCAGCGGGTTGCCCCATGGCGGCGTCCCTCCGAGGCTCTTGGTAGGTCTGGCCTTGCTGGCCGCTGGAATGGTGCAGAAGGTGCTTCAGCCTTCCATCCTGGACTAGCTGGTCTAGGTGGTTCCAGAGGTTCCTGCAATCCTCCGTGGCATGTCCGTGGTCCTGGTGGTACTGGCAGTAATGGTTCTGGTTGCGCCTATCAGGCAGTACCTTGTGTACGGGTTCTCGGAATACTGCGCCGACAGTCTGGGCATTGGTCACCCCAGATTGCCCACCGAAATCCCTCCTCGGGTGGGCGTTGCTGTACCGGTCCGACCTGAACTCCCTCATCTCCTGAGGGATAACCTTCTCCTTTTCTTTGCCCTGTAGCATATCTTCCTCCACCCGCTTGTACTTGTCGATCCGATCCATCAGTTGCCGCACGCTGGTGGCAGGCTTTCCGGTCAAGGACTTCCTCAGGCCGTGCCCCATTGGTAGCCCATTCTAGAATGTACTGATGGCGACGGCGTCATACTTGCCGTCCAGCTCGTTGTAAATCTCCCAGTACTTGTCCGAGTAAGCCTTGAGGGTCTCCCCGTCACGCATGGATAGGGACAGCAATGCGCTCATGGGCCGAGGAGGCCTGCTGTTCGTGACAAAGCGGGAACCAAAAGCCTGGGTCAGCTGTCTGTACGAGTCTATGGAATTCGTCCTTAGACCGTTGAACCACCTCATCGCCACAGGTCCCAAGCTGGATGGGAAGATTTTGCACATCAGCGCCTCGTTCTTGGAGTGGACAGCCATCCTCTGGTTGAACTGGCTCACATGCTCCACGGGATCCGTTTTGCCGTTGTAAGCAATGAAGGTTGGCTGCTGGAACCGCCAAGGAAGCTCCGCCTCCTCTATACGACGCGTGAAGGGTGACTTGGAGAGCTGATCCAGCGCCTTGCTCATGGCGTCACCTCCTAAGCCCCTGGGGGTTGGGTTGGCACGCCTACGCCTCTGGTAGCGCTCCTCCTCGTGGGAGAAAGTCTCGCTGGGGGGCGTTCTTGACCTTTGCCTATACTCATCATCACTCTCGTCGTCCGAGGGCAGGTCAGGGCTGGGTTCGAACCGTCTTCGCTGCGCACGGCGCAGCTTCCTCTTCAGATCATCTATCTCGCGCTGCATGGCCACCATATCATCCTTTCTCTGGGAAGCGTGGCTATGGACCTCTTCCGATCGCGTGGCCTGGCCATCGTCGCGCTTCTGGGGAACGTGCCCGGTATGCACGCTCCCTTCTCGAAATCGTCCGTTGTCGTTCTGACCGCCCCCGGGGTCGCCATAGTTACCCTGATGCCGTGACTTCGCCGATTCAGGTCGATTGGGAGTTCTTTGGTGAGGGCCTGATCCTACCATGCTTGACTGTCGTCCTTACTAACGCACAAGTTCTTCCCACAGACGGCGCCAATTGTAGGGACCGGTTTCGAGCGCTCTCTACGGATTGAGAGAGTGGACCCAAGCCCAGCTAACCCCGCAATGAATTTATAGAGTATGGGTTCAAGAGCTAGGCCTAGTGAGGAATGTAACGGCCATGCATGGTTATACGTGAATGATGATAACTTAAACGTGGGTTGGGATGCACAATAATGCTCCTCGGACGTGCCTTACAGAGCTTGGAGTTCTTATTATTTCTTTGAAGAAAGGCTACAAGGTTTCAGAGAACACAAGTGGCTACAGTACTTTCTTTCTCTGGTTTTTCCGTCCGTCCCCTTTCAAGAGGGACTTCTTACATTATATATATCTCTCTCAGTTGATCCTAGCCCTACATTTGTTGATCAACCAGGTTTCCACTTGAGAGCCTGTCCCATCAGCCGCATTCCCATCCCCCCTGTGGGTTGCAGCGCCCAAGACGGCACTGTTCAGAGGTCCTATCCTCATTAATGCGGCCAGGGCGTTAGTTGAGGGCATTTAATGTGGAGGTGACAGTTCATCTGGGACTTGCTCCTCCACCATGCTTCCATGTCCGGTGCTTGGTACTTGCTATTTGCTCCTTGGATGCTCAGGGAGATTCCCCTTGAAGGTGTGCTGCTTGCTCACTTTCTGATCTCGGGCGTCCGAGGATGTAATCATCCTCGACAATGCTTCTTGGGCACTGGGCTCTACACTTTCGTCCTCGGACCTTGGACGCGTCCTCGGCGTGGGCCTTTGGGCCTGGTTTGAAGTGGGCCGGGGTTGCTTGACTCTTTTTGGCCCCACACCTACAAAAAATGCAAAAAATTATTAAAACGGTAATACTATTTCTCGTACAAAATGAAAAAAAAAAAAAAAAAAAAAACCTTATTCTCACCATCCATTTGTATTCAAATGTTTGATTCCTATTTATATTTGTTATCTATTCGAATTCAAATACTTCAATTGTCTTTATTCAAAAATATATATATATATATATATATATATATATAAAATTACTTCTTCCAAAAAATAATCCATTACCTCATATAAAAACTACTCATTCTTATCCTGAAATTTCTATGGTTTTTTTATTTTTATTTTTTAAAACTCTTTAAAACATTCCAAAATTTTTGTTATGTAAATTCTATACAGTTATCACAAATCTCTATCCATCTACACTAACGTATATCATTTTTCTTTTGTTCAAATCTCAAATTTTTTTTACTTATCACAATTCTTATCATAATCAATAAATTCAAATATCCTATTAGGTTTCAACTTCTTACAGTTCTCTATCTCATTTTTAAATATTATTCCATGTTACCTTACCTCATTCTTTAAAAATAAAAAATAAATACACATGGTCATTTAATTTATATATCACTTTTAAGCATTATAACACTAAACCAAAAAAATTAAAAAAAAATTAAAAAAAGAGTATTATGATGAATCTAGTTTTATATACTGAAGTTATATGAAAATTCTATAGTGTAGAAATATAAAAACTCAGTCTATTCCTCTTTAAAAAACCAACCCAAATAATTTTTCTTTAAAACCCACCAGCCCAAGCCAATTAACGTTTTAGTCCAATAACCCAAGCCCATTTAAACCCTTAAAGCCATTCGACTTAAACCTAGTTCAAAACCAAGTCCAGTGGTGTGGCCTAAGCCTAACCTAACTTAACCTGTTATTTAACATTACCCATTTATCATCCCTTCTAACTTTTGCTTTGATTTTCTCTATCTCCAAACAAATATATAAAACAAACAAAGTATTTGAATATTCAACATATTCTCTTTTTTTGTTGCTATCAAAATCTTTGAGATTTTGTTGAACAATCTCAACTCAAAATTAAAACAACAAAAATAGCATAGGCATTTTTTGACGCAAACTTAAAATTTTAAAGATTAAAATAAAACATTTTTGAAGGAGATGGACTATTTTGAGACATGAGGAAAAATGGTTTTTAGTGTAACTAGTTGGTAATTTATGCAATGCACAAGAAATATTAATAAAATATGAATATTTATTTTATTTGTATAAATATAAAATTGATAATTATGATAGTTATTAATAGATATTGATTATGATTGTGTTTGTATATAAAATTATCTATTCTACAATTTCAAGAAAATATGATGTGTTAATATTCTAATGAAATATTTAAATACGAATTAGAATTTGTATTTAATTATAAATATATATTAGAATAGTAATATATACAATTGTTGGGTCTTTAAAGATTATATGGCACAATTTTAAAAGGTCAATGGAGGGGTGTTGGGCCTAGCAATATATATCTATGTATCTATTGGGCCGGGGGCCCAATTTGAGGACATGAAGTAGTCTGAGGAAGGGTGAACATTATCAGGGGAGTCCGTGTTAGTAAGTGAAGAGGTTAGTTTTGTTCATAAGGGTCCATGAGGGTGGTCTGAGGATGAATGCCTCTTTGGCTGAGCAAAGCCGAGATCTAAAAGGGTGGTCTGCCATCTAGGGCAATGTTCCAGGAGATTCTATTGATACGAATAAGCATCACAGAGGCACATGATAGAGGGAAGTCTTAAAATATCTAAAGAGAAAGTTGCTACCACCGCATTGAATGCTCTGTAGCTAATTCTCTGGCCGCATTAATGAGGAAGTGATACCTGAACAGTAATTTTCAACCTTACAGCTACTACCAGAGACTTCAGGAAGGTGCTAATGGGACAAGGATAAACACCAGCAATCTACTCTACACGTGAATGGTAGAGATGAAAGAAGGAAGATGGTATAAAATAGAAAGAAGACCCTGAAGGAAAGGGATCAGAGAATTAAGAGAAAAACATTGTAGCAATCAAGAGCTGAACTTGTAATCAAACTTGAGAGAAATATATAAGAACTGATCTTCTCGGATTGTGCCGAGTACGATTTTCTTTAGATTAAACCAGTCTATCTTTATTTTCTTGTCATTTGGATCCACTTTATTTGTTGTCTGACTCACTAAAACCCAGTTTTCCAACCCATTTTCTACAAATTCGTTGTATTGGGCTCTTTGGGCCTAAGTTCATCAATCCTTTGGGCTTGGGAGCCAAATTGTGTCCTTACAATTGGCATCGTCTGTGGGGAATTCAGGTGTTGTGGTAAGTTTAACGTTCAAATATGGTAGGTTCAAGTCCACATTAGGAGGAATCTATGGGGTCTTGACGTCAAGATCATTTACTCTATCTTGAACGAAGAAGGGACCGGGAGGGAAGTGTGCATATCACCTATCCTAGTAGAAGTCAACCTCGAATTAGGAGTCACATCTCTCGTGAGGAAAATGCTAGGAACATGCAGCTAGAGATTGATCATTTGCGGAGGAAGTTGCGCCGCGAACGACGGAGGAAAACTCCCTTAAGGTCTGTTTCTTCTTCTAGTGAGGAAGGAGATGGCAGTTACAGGCCCAGATCAAGGATTCCCTCTAGTGAGTCTTTCTCGGGCGATGAGAATTACCACCATAGGTACAAAAGTAAAAATCCATCCTGCAAAGGTCTGGGAAACGACGCCATGAGTAGGGCGTTGAGCCAAATTTTCAGATCACCTTTCACACGCAGGATTGAAGGAGGAAGACTTCCTCGGTGTTTCACTCAGCCAACGTTTACCATGTACAATAGTCGTACAGACCCTGTGGAACACGTAAGTCACTTCAACTAGAGGATGGGAGTGCATTCCAAAAATGAGGCCTTGATGTGTAAGGTATTCCCATCCAACTTGGGGCCTGTGGCGATGAGATGGTTTGATGGCTTGGGTGCAGGTTCAATTGATTCCTTTAAGGAGCTCACCCGGGCGTTTGGATCTCGTTTTATTACGTGCAGTATGGTTCCTCGGCCCTTAGAATCCCTGTTGTCCATGTCCATGCAAGAAGGGGAGACCTTGAAAACGTACTCGGACAGATACTAGAAGATGTTTAATGAGATCGATGGCGACTTTAATGACATGGCTATAAGGACTTTCAAGGTCGGTCTGCTTGCCGAGCATGATTTGAGAAAGTCCTTGACCAAGAAGCCGGTAAGGAGTGTGCGTTGGCTTATGGACCATATTGACGAATACAAGCGGGTTGAGGAAGACCAGTGGCAAGGGAAAGGAAAGGCTAAGGTTATCCCTCAGGATAGGAGGAATTGCAGGTCAAAAAGATACAATAATAATAGACCCCGAAGGGATTTTACTGGGCAATCTAGGTCTACGGCTCCTCAGGTGGTTAACACGGTGTTCTAAGAGCCAGTACATCAAGTCTTGGAGAAGATCAAGAATGAGCCATACTTCAAATTGCCAAACAAGATGGGAGGAAACCCTGTGAGGCACAACCAAAGTCTTCATTGCCAGTACCACCAAGAACGAGGACATACCACTGAGGACTGTAGAATTTTGTGGAATCATCTAGAGCAACTGGTTAGAGATGGAAGGTTAAAACAGTTTTTGTATCGGCCCAATGGGCAGGGAGACCAAGCAAGGTCGGGGGCTCAGGGGAATGCTTCTTCAAGGTCCCCTTTGGGCACAATTAATGTCATCTTTGTTGCTCTTAGGAGAACTGGTTCTCATCCCTCTAGGGTGATGTCTGTAGCTCGGCCACCCGATGAGGACTCTAATTTTGAGCCGAAGAGGGCTAGAGTAGAGATCTGACTGGCGTTGAGTTTTTCAGATGAGGAAAAATTTGGAATCATACAGCCATACGATGATGCTTTAGTGGTCACCCTCAGGATAGGAGGGTATGATGTGAAGAAGGTGTTGGTAGACCAGGGTAGCAGTGAAAAGATTATGTACCATGACTTGTACAAGGGGCTAAACTTGAAACCTGAGAATTTGACAGCCTATGATTCACCTTTGTTAGGCTTTGACGGGAAAGTTGTTATTATGAGGGGCTAGATTAGACTACCCATTCAAGCAGGTTTAGAGGTGGTAGAGGTAGACTTCATTGTAGTGGATGCTTACTCCCCTTATACTGCCATTGTAGCTAGGCCCTGGCTTCATGCCCCGGGGGCTGTTTCTTCTACCTTGCATTTGAAAGCGAAGTATCCATCCAGGAATCAGATTAAGGAGCTGATTGGGAGCCAGTCGGTGGCTAGGCAGTGCTTGGTGGCTATAATTATGCATAAGTCTGGAGTTCAGTCCTCGGCCTCTACTGAGAAAGGCTCATAGCAATCAAGGATTTCGGTCTTGTTTACGGATCTGGTGTCAAAACAGGTAAAGTATGAGAGGTTTGAGGAAATTGTTATAGATGGTGATTCAAAGAAGTTTTTTCAGGTCGGAGCTCAACTGCCTCCTCAGGAGAAGGAAGAGCTGTTAGCATTTCTAAGGAAGAATATTGATGTGTTCGCATGGAATGCTTATGAAGCTCCTGGGGTGGATCCAAACTTCATTTTCTATCATCTGAATGTCAACCCAGTTGTCATTCCTAAGAAGCAACAACCTTGACATTCATCTAAAGAGCATTCTGATGGTGTCAAGGAGGAGGTGAACAAACTTAAGCAGGCTGGGGCTATTAAGGAAGTGTTCTACCTTGAGCGGTTGGCCAATACAATGGTAGTAAAGAAGAAGAATACGAAGTGGTGGGTATGCATGGACTTCACAGATCTGAATAAAGCTTGCCCCAAGGACCTTTTTCCCATGCCTCGAATTGACCAGTTGGTGGATGTCACTGTAGGCCATCCTCGGATGAGCTTCCTAGATGCCTTTCAAGGGTACCATCAGATACCTTTAGCTTTGGATGATCAGGAGAAGACAACTTTTGTCACCCTTACTGGGAATTACCACTATAAGGTGATTCCATTTGGTTTAAAGAATGCAGGGTCTACTTATCAAAGGATGATGACCAAGATATTTGAGCCACAGTTAGGAAAAAACATTGATATTTATATAGATGACATGGTGGTCAAGAGTAAGTTGGAATCCGAGCATGTTAACGATCTTGGAAATATCTTTGTGATCTTGAGGAGACACAAGCTGTGACTTAATGCTTGTAAGTGCTTTTTTGGTGTCGGATCAGGGAAGTTCTTGGGGGTATATAGTTACTCACTATGGAATTGAAGTCAATCTTGACCAAATTAGGGAAATTAATAATTTACAGCCACCTTGGAATCCCAAAGAGGTCCAGAAGTTAACAAGAATGACTGTTGCCCTAAACCGATTCATCTCTCGATTAGCAGATAGGTGTAGGCTTTTCATTCAGTTGTTAAATAAATGGAAGGGATTTGAATGGACTGAGGAGTGTGTCTTGGCCTTTCAGCAGTTGAAGGAATATCTTTCTCGGCCACCCATTATGTCCAGACCCGAGGTGGATAAGGATTTGTTTTCTTACATTGTTGTGGCTTCCCATGCGGTGAGCCTGGTGCTTGTACGAGTTAATGGTGGTATGTAGAGGCCAGTTTATTATGTGAGCAAATCACTGCATGAGGCCGAGTTTCGTTACTTATCATTGGAAAAGGCCATTTTGGAAGTGATGCATGCTACGCGTAAGCTTCCCCACTATTTCCGATCCCACACAGTTGTGGTCTTAACCCAACTTCCGCTTAGATCCCTACTTCATAGTGTTAATCACATTGGAAGGATTGCCAAGTGGGGTACGATCCTAGGGGTTTTTGATATCAAGTACATGCCTCGTACCTCTATCTAGAGTCAAGTTCTTGCAGACTTGGTGGCCGAGTTCACTGAATCCCCATTAGAAGAAAAAGTTGAGAAACAGAACATGGATGGAAAATCAGTTAGCATGGTCTCTCTGTAAGAGCCTTTACCCTGTAAAGTACACGTTGATGGTGCAACGAATCAAAGAGGATCTGGGGTAGGGCTAGTTATAATTTCTCTTGAGAAGATCGTTATTGAAAAATCCTTAAGGTTGGACTTCTCGGCCACCAATAATGAGGCCGAGTATAAGGCATTATTGGTAGGGAAGACTATGGTTCAGAGAATGGGAGGAAAGGCAGTGGAGACGTTTTCGGATTCAAGATTGGTTGTAGGTCAGGTAGGGAGTTGGAAGCTAGAGATATCAGAATGTAGGAATATTTGGATCAGGTTAGACACTTGCAGTCAGGATTTGAGTCTTTCATTTTATTGCAAATTCCTAGAAGTAGAAATACATATGCTGACTCTTTTGCCACGCTCGCAACCTCCTCGGCACAAAGTTTACCTCGGGTGATCCTTGCGGAAGGCTTGTGTAAACCTACTGAAATAAGGAGAAACGTGGTTCATATTCATCAGATTAGGGTGGGTCCTAGCTGGATGGACTCTATTGTGCTATTCCTTAAGGAGGACATCTTGCCCGACGGTAAGTTCAAGGTTGACAAAGTACGGAGAAAGGCTCCTCGGTTTTGGCTGTTCGAGGACCAAAAGTTGTACAAGCGCTCCTTTTCTGGACCATATTTGTTATGCAACACCCTGAAGCAGTTGAACTACTCTTAGAAGAGTTACATGAAGGGATTTGTGGAAGGCACACAGGAGGTAGGTCCTTGTCTCACAAGACTCTCACTTAGGGATATTGATGGCCAAATATGTAGAGGGAGGCACAAGAGTATGTGAAGAAATGCGACCAATGCCAAAAATTTGCCCTAAACATTCATCAACCAGGAGGTGTCCTCAATCCTCTGTCCAGCCTTTAGCTTTTTGCTCAATGTGGCTTAGATATTGTAGGGTCTTTTCCTAAAGTAGCAGGGAATAAGAGATGGTTGCTAGTTGACATGGATTACTTCACCAAATGGGTTGAAGCTGAACCACTAGCAAATATCAGGGATAGAGATGCCAAGAGGTTTGTCTGGAAAAATATTGTCACTGGGTTTAGAATCCCCCATACGCTTATCTTGGACAATGGTCTTCAATTTGATAGCAAAGCATTCAGGAGGTATTGCTGTGACCTGGGCATAACAAATATATATTCCACCCCGGCATATCCACAGGAGAATGAACAGGTCAAGACTATCAATAAGGTCATAGTGAGTGGGCTCAATAAGAGGCTAGATAATGCAAAGGGAAAATGGGTGGAAGAGTTGCCATACGTTCTTTGGACATATCAGACTACACCTCGAAGGTCCACTGGGGAGATCCCTTTTTCAATGACTTATGGGGCCGAGACTGTAATTCCTCTCGAGACTGGATTCCCAATACTGAGGACGAGCTCTTTCACTCCGAGCAACAATGATAGCTTGTTAGAAAAGAGCTTAGACTTGATTGAAGAACTAAGAGAAAATGCGATGGTTCAGCTAGCGTATTATCAACACAAGCTCAAGCAAGGGTATGATTCAAATGTAAGGTTAAGGCCGCTAGCGCCTGGGGGCTTGGTTTTAAGAAAAGTTTTGGGTACTGCAAAGAACCCAGCATAGGGAAAATTGGGACCCAACTGGGAAGGGCCATATCGCATCACCTCGATGGCTGGAATATGTGCTTATAATCTTGAAGACCTAGATAAAAATGTTATACCACGCCCCTGGAATGTAAATAACCTGCGAAGGTATTATTATTAATGAAAGTCTTTTCTGCCAAATTTTTGCTTATTATATTATTCGTTGCACCTCTTACTCATTCAGATATCAAACAGAACTTTGGTCATGCCTGGCTCCTTGGACTACATGCCTTGGGTAAATTGATATTTTTAAATCATTTTTCTAAGTGTTAAACAAAACCTCAGTTATGTCTGGTTCCTCGGACCACCTACTTTGGGTAAATTAATACTTCATATCATTTTTCTAAGTATCAAACAGAACTTTGGTCATGCCTGACTCCTTGGACCATATACCTTGAGTAAATTGATATTTTAAATCATTTTTCTAGGTGTTAAACAGAACCTCAGTTATGTTTGGTTCCTTGGACCACCTATTTTGGGTAAATTAATACTTCATATCATTTTTCTGAGTATCAAACAGAACCTTGGTCATGTCTAGCTCCTCAAACCACATACCTTGGGTAAATTGATATTTTAAATCATTTTCTAAGTGTTAAACAGAATCTCAGTTATGTCTGGTTCTTCAGACCACCTACTTTGGGTAAATTAATACTTCTTGACATTTTCCTAAGTATCAAACAGAACATTGGTCGTGTCTGGCTCCTCGAACTACATACCTTGGGTAAATTGATATTTTTTAGTCATTTTTCTAAATACTAAACAAAACCTTAGTTATATCTGGTTCCTCGAACCACATGCCCTGAGTAAGTTAATGCTTTCTATTATTTATTTAAGTATCAAACAAAGCCAGCCATGCTGAATGGCAAAGATCTTTGTTGTAGTGACATGATCAAATGGACACTCATGAGCATCACTTAAAGCATTTGAAAGTATATCTATGATCTGTTTAAGAATTGATTATCATCCCTAGCTCCTTAGACCTACTGATAAGTGGAGAACTAAGGGGAGTCTGATATGAATAGATGCTCTACCATTATGTATGTTTTTGAGGTTAAGGTTACACTTTGTTGAGATTATGGATTTAGTAGGTTCTACTTATTCTGTTGTTGATCATGTGAGGTGTGATAACTATGCTACCACTTATGCAGATAAATAAATGGGGCCGTATCCCATTGTCACGTTCACTAAGTGTTAAATAAAATAGAAACTATATCAACACTTGTGTGAGAATCACAAAAAGAAAGAAAATGTTCATAACTTTCATTAATTCAAGCCTTAGAAAAAGGCAGATTAATTACAAAGACTTAGATAGATTACAAATCTTGAAAACAGAAACAACAGTTTAAAAAAAAGGGGGGAAGACAACTTAAGGCTTTATCTTTATTACAAGCTTATCCTTTTGGGTCTTGGGAGGCTGGGTGGAGGCCATTGTGGTGGATACAGGTCCTTTGCCTTTGAGGTCTTCCTTGGAGGGTATGGGGAGAGTTGCCAGCACGATCTCCATGTTATGGGAAGCCTCTTTCTCCTTGGGGGGCTCTTTGGGGGCGTCTAGAGGCAGGTGGGCATCCTAGGCCACTTCTTTGGTGGTGTCTGCTGCCTTTTCAGCATCCTCGGATTGCTCTGCCACCTCGGAGGAGATGTCGGCTGTGGGAAGAGCTTTGCTTGGGCTTTCCTTGCCTTCATCTGCCTTCTTGGAGACCGAGTTAGCCTTGGAGCCCGAAGAGCCCAAGGCGTGGATGGTTGGAGGGTAGAGCACATTCTCTGCTCTCCTAAGGGCAGTGGAGGCCTCAACCCTAGCTTGGTCGAGGGCCTCGTTCCACACTTGGAGGCAATAGAATCTGCACTCCTTCGAGACCTCAACCTTGAGGGCCTCCTCGGTCTCTACCACGGCCACGTCGTAGCCGTCTTGCTCGGCCTACTCCTTGGCCTTCTTGGCCTGCTTTAGCTTCTTTGTCAGAACTTTGATCTGGCTTCTGGTAGCAGAGAACTCGTCCTCGGCTTGGCAGAGCTGCTTGCGTTGAGCCTCCGTCTGCCTCTCCACCGCGTCCAAGCGACCTCGGCACTTTTCTTGTCCCGATCAGCTTCAACTAGCTTGGCATTAAGGTTTTGAGACTTCTTCTCTGCTAGTTCAAAAGCTTTCATGGCAGCAATGCGCTTGCCCTCTCTTCCTTCATCGCCTTGTGAGAGCTAATGACTATTTCCTCAGCTCTGTGGCAGCCTGAACAACCTTTTAAAAAAAAGAATAATAAAAAATGCGCAAAATATAAGTACGAGTAAAAAAAAAAGGAGAAGGTTATTACTATGATAAAAGAAAAGGAGAGTAGACTATAGACTTACTAGAGCGAGGTCTCTCTTTAAACTAAGGAAGACCTTGTGCTTCCTTAATGACCTTAAATCGACCATATCTTTAGGCAGCAATAGGGCATGCTCCACCGCATCGGCCACGTAGCCGGCCTTCCCTTACTGGAAGTTTCTGATTGAAGCATCAGCAGGCAAGGGGGCGTCGTTTAGCACCAGAGTGGGCATCCAGGCAGGGACCCCTATCTGAGACTCAGCTCTTTTATCTGCCAAGGTATGGGCTACCTTGGCCTGTTTACCTCCCCTCTGGTGCTCGGCCTTCTTGGGGAGGGGGCCCTTCCTTCCTTTCACTGCATCGGGACCTCTTTAATCCCTTTTTCTCTTGAGGCCCGTAGGATCCAGTCTGGGAGGCAGAGAGGATGGAGGAGGGGGGAGCTTGGCCTGAGTAGTCTTCTCGGGCGCTTTGCTCCCGGACTGAGATTCCATAACATCAAGGAGACCAGTCCTGGGTTTGCGTTGTATGTCCATAACTTCCAGGACAGAAAAGTCTTCTTGTATCTGGCTCACTTGTGCAGAGGGCAGGTGACTGAAGTCACTGGTGGGAGCCTCTAGAGACTCAGGTTGATTGAAGACTTCAAAATCGTCTTCAGAGTCAAGTACTTCAACCACCTTTTCTTCTTCTTCCCCTTTTGTAGCTGGCTGTGAAGGGGTGGCTTTGTCCTCGGCTTTGTACTGAAGGATAGGTTCAACTGTCAGAACACCTTCTGGTACCGGACCTGGGTTAAGGAAGCCCGACGCGACGACGTTGATTAGGTGTAGGTGAGGATCTTTTGCTCTTATTACACACTTCGGCACTTGGAAGCTTGATAAGAGCGGGGTGTATTCAAGGGTTAGGTGTGCCGCTCGTAGTTGACCGTTTTTGTGTACAAACACCTCGGCTTGGAGTATTTTGTCTAGACTTTGCTTGTTGACAAGGTTGAAGTTTGGTTCAGCGGCGTGCCTATCTGCAAAACCATTAGGAAAACAAAAAACCTTGTTAGAAAGAATGGCGCAAGTTAAAGAAAGATTCAATTGCAAATATAGGCAGAGAAAAATGGATACAGAGTGTGTCAAAGGAAAATGAAAGGTGATTTTGGACCAATAAACCTAGACCTACTAACCCCATCTGGTGTCCCCTCTCTCGTCGGGCAGGGGAGGCCATCGTGCCACTCCCCCAAAATGATCAAGAAGTCCTTGATCCTGCCTTTGTTGGAATCAAGAAGGTATGAGATAAGTCTGACTTCGAGGTATCTAGTTTTTAAGTAATACCCCTACCCCTTTAAGTGGTGAAGGTTATAGACCCAGTTAACACCGTGATGGGTAAGACCTAAGCCCATTTTCTCGTTGAGGGCATTGACGCTACCTAGAATCCTAAACATGTTTGAGCCACATTGGGTGGGAGCTAATCTGTGAGCCCTAAGATAATCCCTAGTGACGGTACCTATAGGGATTCTTATCCCTCCCTCTATGAAAGCAATCATCGGGATTACCACTTCTCCTTTTTGCCTTTTCTCGTGCCATTCCCCTTCCTTACAATACCTAATGACCACTCTTGGCGGAATCCTATATTGAGCTCTAAAGCTCTCTATACACTTCTCGGAGTCTACCAGATAAGCGAATCTACCCATACTTGAAAGAGGGTTGAAGATACTAAGAAGATAAAGAGAAAATAGAGAGGTTAAGGAGAAAAGGACACGGAGAAAAGAAAATAGAAAGAAAAGTAAATGGAAAGGTTTATAAAGACTTACACGGAGAAGAAAACTATCCTTGGATTGGCTCTTGGTATGTGTAAGGGCACGAGTAAATTGAATAAGTACGCAAGTTTAGTGTATGAGTGCTAAAGTGAGGTGAATGAAGTGTTTGGATAGTATTTATATCAAGGAGAGAGTGACAAGCGGGAAAATTCCCGCCTGAGTTCCAACAAAATCCTCAGCCGTTGGATCCGCATTGTGCCGTAGAATGTGGGGAACATGTAGCCGCATAAATTTAATGAAGGCGCGTCTCGGATGCCGAAGCGTCAGGAGTGTGCGTTGGGCAGTTAAAAAGATACCTGCGCAGACAGGGATGATGTGTGATATGGTACGGGGTCATTGTAATGACATCAAAATCCTTCTTTCTTCTTGAGGAGCCAGAGAGGAGAATTTCAATTGGCAATTTTAGGGGTGTTGGGCCCAGTAATATATATCTATGTATCTATTAGGCCAAGGTTCCAATCCGAGGACATAAAGTAGTCTGAGGAGGGGTGAACATTATTAGAGGAGTTTGTATTAGTAAGTGAAGAGGTTAGTTTTATTCATAAGGGTCCATGAGGGTGGTCCAAGGATGAATGCCTCCTCGGCAGAGCAAAACTGAGGTCCGAAGGGGTGGTCTGCCATCCAGGGCAACGTTTTAGGAGATTCTATTGATACAGATAAGCATCATAGAGGCGCAGGATAGAGGGAAGTCTTAAAATATCTAAAGAGAAAACTGCTACCACCGCATTGAATGCTCTGTAGCTAACTCTCTAGCCGCATTAATGGGGAAGTGATACCTGAACAGTAGTTTTTAGCCTTACAGCTACTACCAGAGACTTCAAGAAGGTGCTGATGGGACAAGAATCAACACCAGCAATCTATTTTACACGTGGAGGGTAGAAATGAAAGAAGGAAGATAGTATAAAATAGAAAGAAGACCCTGAAGGAAAAGGATCGGAGAATTAAGAGAAAAACACTGTAGCAATCAAGAGCTGAACTTGTAATCAAACTTGAGAGAAATATATAAGAATTGATCTCTTCGGATTGTGCCGAGGACGATTTTCTTTAAATTAAACCAGTCTATTTTCATTTTGTCATTTGGATCCACTTTATTTGTTGTCTAATTCACTAAAGCCCAGTTTTCCAATCCACTCTCTACAAATTCATTGTATTGGGCTCTTTGGGCCTAAGTTCATCAATCCTTTGGGCTTGGGAGCCAAATTGTGTCCTTACAATCAACAAAAACAAAAAAACTCAAACCTCTTTGGTTTTATATATTAAGGGGCTTACCCTATATAGACTTTTACTTTTTGATGCTCAAAATACTTTCAAATTCACTTATTTAGAAAGTTTAAATAGTAGGGTTAGACATGTAAAATTATTACTAATTTTGAAGCTCCTAAATTTTAGATAAATTTAAAAAAGCCGTTTACTAACAAATAGTTTTTCCTATATAAAAAAAGTTATGTTCCTTTGTTCTCTTGAACATATATACTTCCACGTTTCCACTAACTATATACTCCCAATAACAAGCAGTTATTTCATTCTACATGTCTCTCAATTTTTATCATATTTTTTCTTTCTTCTTCAAATTCTAAAAACCAAATCCAATCCTGGACATCTATTCCCAGGTTTCCACTAATTTCAAACAAAGGCAATCTCTCAAAACTCAATTAATAAGGCATGAGCATATAATACTATTTGTTTTTAATAAATTTCATTATATTGTTTTCTCTTTCTATTTGTCTTTATCTTTGCCTCTCTTTCTCTAATTGCTCCACACAAAAAAGCCTTCGCACGTGTGTGTGTGATGAGGCTAGTAGATTATTAATATTATTGTTTTTTTTACCTCTTTTATGGTACAAACACACAAACATGGATATGAATATATATTAGTTCTGAGGAGAAATGAAATATGAAAAGTAATTAGGTACACATCAGGAAGATGGTTAGGGCCTTAGGGAGTCTGGGATTTAGGATGACCCTGCAATTGGAAATTTGAGCAATTGGCCGTGGGCATCAAATGACATGACAATTGACACATGGGTCATTGTTAACATTAGGCTTGAAACAGATTCTGAAAGTTAGCTATCTCTTACAGTTCTATTCTATCTCCTTAAAATTTTCTAGTTGAGAACTGTGAGAAACTATTGGCTCGAACTTGGTGGGTGAATCCTTCAACACAATTTCCCCAAAGACAAAGTTAGCTTATATTTTGGACCAATTTTTGGTAGTCAACAGGTAAGCTTTAACACCCTTTTGCCCTCCTTTTTGTATGAACATATATAATCTGGGCTCTGTTGGGCCTCCAAAGTCCAAATCTAATTTTGTGTAAATAGAGATTCCGTTCCATGTAGTTTTGTTTTTATGCAGATAAAAAATGTAATAATATGTTGTACAAGTAACAGTTTCCGGTTATGTATATAAAACATGAAAACCTAGGCCATCTGTTGGCAACACCAAATTGATAGTAGAAAGCATATCGATCTTGTCATGTTCTAGGGCCTAAAGATTATTTTTCAGTGTCTCTAAAGATAAATATTTGCCACTTTGAACACGTTATGCATGAACCAATAAATAAATACAACAAATAGATAAGCATTGATGTGTAGATGGATACAACCTACGCGCGCAAATATTTTTCTTTGAATAGAGACCAAATTTTCTTTTTTGTCAGTAAGGAATCGTACTAAAACGTTTGGAATAGTCCAAACTTAATCATCGAATAGGTAGAATATAAGTACGACACTGTTAAAACGTTTGGCAGTATTTATATAATTTATTTTGTCGTGCTATGAGGCACATGCAAATACTTTTAAAAATCCTATTCATAAAGCTTAGCAGTGTCTTTACTGTTTACACGCACGCATGCATATTGATTATCTACTTAATAATAATTAGTTTTTATTTTTTATTTTTTTAATAATAATTTGAAATTACTAAACTACCATGCAACTCTGTTGCTCAATCGATCCAAGTCTGTTTGAATTGAGGGGAGAGGAAGGGGGAGTGCAGGAGTGTAGAGCAAGGTTTTCAGACCCAGACTGGACCAAGAGGTCGAATTGTGAAAATCAGGAACCGGGATGAAAACCGATTTTTTAAGTATAAAGAACTGGATTTTTTGTTAATTCTGTGAACCCCTAAAATCGGGGTTGGACCGCATGAACTGGTGGCAAGAACCGTGCAGTCCAACTCCTTAGCAATTTTTATTTATTTTTTTTAATTTTATTTTAATTTTTTATAAGAACAACTTAACATAATTTTATTCTACTTAATTAAATTATCCATCTCTTATAAGGAATAAAAAAAAAATATATATATAATTAAAATCCTTCAAAGATATTCAACTTTACTCAAAAATTAATCAAAAATTTTAATGTTTTCATGGTTATTATTTTATTTTATTAACTTTCTTATTTAATTATTAAATATATGCTTGAAAATCATTAAATTTCCCTCACATATATAGATATATTAGTCAATTTTGCTAGTTTTATAAATTTAATATCTATATTTAGACTTTAATTAATTATTAAATTAATTATGACGTTATCACGGTTCAACCTCGATTCAACCTCAAAAATCTTGAACCTCTCCCTTTTACGGTTCAATAAACGGTCCGAGTCTGAAAACCTTGGTGTAGAGTAAAGTTGACTGAAAATTGGCTAATTTTGGGCTAATTTACTATACTCTACTCTACTCCCACCTCTCTCCCCTCAATTTAAACGGACCATTAGTGTATGGAAAGGTACCACTAAGACTTAATTTCTTGGGACAAGAAAATGTAGCTAAAAATGAGTATTGCATATTTGTATTATTAACATTGTGATGCAAGGCGTACAGTTGTTAATGTATTGATGATCAACATTTGCAAATAATTTCACTGCAATTCTAATAATACCAAGAAACATAGATTTCATTTTATGTTTTTATTAACAAATAGTTGTCCCTTGTCATATATCCTACCATTCAATGGCTTCATATGAATATTTTGTAATAAAAAAAATTGATAAGATTGAATATTTTGTAGAAAAATAATTGATAAGATTATATTTTTTAGGAGCTACAGCCGTGTTTTAAAAAAACGCGGTTGTAGACCAGTTTTTTTTTGTAATGTATATAATGTGTGTGTGAGAGAAATGTAAGATTCGAACTATAAATATGAATGAGGCACCATAAAAGATACTATTATTATATTGAAATATAACTCTTGAACCCACTAATGATGAGACTACTTTGATTTGCGAATTAGTAATCAAACTCTCTCCATTTTGATCCATCTAGTAGTTTCAAAGTATACAATTCAAAGTTTTAAGCATTAAAACAATATTATGTGTAAATTTCCTAGAAAATGTAGTTGTCTGATAAATGTAATAACATATTCAACAGCATAATTAGTAATTAAATGGGGGAATGGATCCAACAAATTGACTGATTAAATAAGTGACAGAATCGAATCAAGATCTGAACAATAGGCACATAAGGATCCAAGGGGGAGCCCCCTACCATCGCATCATACCAACCATGAAAGGCCAAAAGGATAATGAAACAAATAACCCTCGAACATCACATCAGCATAGGTTATTTTACACTTGTGAAGTGTGATTTGTTAAGTTTAAAATTAAAATAGTGATGCTTGTAAATAAATATATCAGGAAAATTTCCATGATATTGTCTCATTTTGCATAGGTTATTTTATACTTGTGAAGTGTGATTTGTTAAGTTTAAAATTAAAATAGTGATGCTTGTAAATAAATATATCAGGAAAACTTCCATGATATTGTCTCATTTTGTTGTTCTTTTTATCTAAATTTGCTTCTTTCCACAAGCAAAAAACAATTTGCATTATTTAATTTTCTTTGGAGTATGATTTATGTTAGAATTATGTGATAAAATGATTAAGTTCACAATTTCTTAATAGCTTAAATTTTTAGGAGAATCGATAATTTAACATAGTCTCAAAACAAGAAGTTCTGAGTTCGATTTTTGTTTTTTTCACTCTACTTTTCATTTTAAATTTCAAACTTTTGGAAGAATTAATAATTTAACAATTAAAATCAGAGCTAACTTTGAACTCATGGTTGTCTCACTTTGTTCTTCGTTGCATGAGAAGGTATTGTAATTTTTTTTTTAAAGCAAAATTTAGATTTACTTTTTTTCACATTTGAGTTTGTTTTAGTTTGAAATCAGTAACTTAACCAACTTTTGGTAACTTAGCACTGTCAGCGAAACGAAGAACAAAACAAAATATCGTAAGTTTTTAAGAGTAGCTAAAATTAGAAATCAAGGACAATAAGAGCCGAAAGGATGAGAACGGACATGGCTTGGTCTGTCTCGTCTCATTAATGTTGCACGTTAGCATTGAACTATTGTAAATATTACTGAACTGTCTAGTTCAATGCAAAGAGAGACTACCAATAATTCAGCTAATATTCCTCCAAGACTCTTAAATCTTACTGTAAAATAATTATATTACGCAGCATTTTTTTTTTTTTTTGCTTTCGTTTATTACTCTATTTTTCTGCTTTCAAGATTATGAAACAAAGTGTGACTTTTCTTTCTCTCTCTCTCTCTCTCTGGTAGGACGTTATTATCAAAAGAAAAGATTGAGATTTAAGCGATTTAAGAAAATTTCAACATTATAAATTTTTTTCCACATGCTGGTAAACCTGCGGGTGAAAAACATCAAATATTCGTTGATACTTGACTTTTTTTATTTTAAAAAAAAACGAAAACAAACAAATGTAATAAAACAAAAAATGGGAAACCATTACCATGCAATTAATGTGTTAGATAGGAAGGGCAAATGTGTAAACCAACTGACAATTGGTTTATTTATTTTACCACATACGTATACTACATATATATACCCTCCAAAATTAGAAGCTTTTGAAAATTTGAAGAAATTCCCATTTGATGATGTGCAATGCATGCATAAAGTGCTACGTTTTTCATTAGGAAAATTCCCCTTTTTTTTTGGGTCTGCAATAGAATGCAGCATTAACTCTCATCAGTCCCGAAAACAATAGGAAGAGCATAGTATAAGTTATTATCTAGGAGTAACCGCAGGATTTGAACACCTTGAGAGAGCAGAAATATTCTGTGGTCAAACTTTGAGTACCTAAGAAAGCTTTCTCACCTAACCAAGGGAATCATCACTCATTTCAGCTTTAATTACCACTGGCCCTTTGAATCTAAATGTTCTCCAAATGCATGACAATGTAAAAGAAATCAGTTTTGAATAATTTCCTGATGATAGATTGATAGATTAGTCACTTTTGTGAAAGCTGCTTTGACAATATTCCTTCCAAAGCCTTTTGTCTATATGAAAAGATTAATTATCTGTCTCTATGCTAGTATTAAATGCCTTCAAATGGATCGGAACGAATCTTATGAACAGAAATCAAAAAGATTATTATTCTGCAAAAAAGGTGTACGTACAAGGTTTTGAGGTCATGATTTAAGTTTAATTTAATCTAGTTTTTTATAAGTCTCCTACACTCCAACTGGGGGCATAAATTTAATATTTTTCCTTGAATAACTTACAATAAAGAAGCAGCATTTTAAGCTATCATCATGGCAAAGTTCAATATATAGAAGTTTAAAAATTAAAGTAGAAAAGTTCACAGAAATATATTTGGACTGCTCTCTCTTGTAAAGTAAAGATGAAAACAAAACCATAAAGCAAAGAATCTTTATACATATATATATATATATATATTTGATAATTTGATAGTTGAGAGATGGTAGATTTGAATTTTAGATATTTTTGTTAAAAACACCAAGAAAGTTGTCAATTAATTGAATTACAGGACTCTTAGTATTATATGTTTAATTATTAACTTAGTGAAATTACATATTCCTCTTCATAGTTTAAACTATTTCAAAGAGCAAAGTTGCATTGTAGCTTTTTTTTTTTTTGATAAGATTGCAGTGTAGCTTTCATCAGTCATTTTCTCTTCATAATTCAACTTCATCATCTTCGTCTACACCCAACTAGATCTTGTAATCTTGGTTTCTTTAAAAACGGTAAATATCTGTTCCAAGTATGAAGAAGTAAATGTGTGTTCAATTTTTTATTACGTAAGAAATGAACTGGGTCAATGGTTACCAACTGACAAGGACGTGATGATAATTTTGTAGGCCAAGTATTTTGTCTAGCACTTGACAGGGCAAAGCATCTAGAACATGAAAACCATATAAAATTAGATCTCATGAATAACTCCTACAATATGCAATACACGTTAAAGCTAGAAACAAAGCCGTTATTTATGTTGCGTTGTCTGATGATATCACAGTATGAATGTATGTTGGTACTCAATTAACAACAATTAGCAGCTCTCAGATGGGGAAATAGAAAACAAGCAGCATGGATTTTGAACTCTTGTGGAACCCAGATCGATGTTTTCGCTTCAACGAACGACTTTATTCATTGAGTTTATCACCAATACTATTGTATGGCTGCATTATTTTCCTTATATAAACAAATGCCATAATCTTTTTTTTTTCTCTCACTAACGAGCATATGCCGTAATCAGTCAGTACTAGGTAACTTCTGCAAGAAATGAGATCAGATGAATGTGTCTTTTTCTATGGTAAGGATTCCACCAGATACTTTATTGGATCAACCATATCTACTTAATAAGGAAAATTATTAGTTACTCTAAAAATGTGGTGATATGATACGTTCTTTTTTCACATTAATGATGAACTCCATCATAAATTTAACAAATAAAATATACTATAAATTTGAGAGAAGAAAATATCATATTATTATATCCTGAGAATAATAATTACTCAATACATGTTATATATGTAGTTTTTTTTTTTTTTTTTTTCTTTTTTCAAAATGGAAGTTGTAAAGTGAAGACTTTTACTTATAAAACCTAGAGTAAAGACTATATATATATATATGTGTGTGTAAAATGGAGGTACTAGTTAGAGTAAAGGTTTAAAACTTTAAATTCAAAACCATCTAGTTTACTATCATAATAAATTGCTACCACCCTCTAAAATTTTAAGCAGATAAGAATTGTTGAAATTATTTAACAGTGAATGTCTGTCTCTCATAGGATTGTGGATCAAACTCGTGCGAATCTCCTTTCTTCTTATTGACCAAACCCTTATGTATTTATATTTAATCATTAGCATTTTTGGAACTTTTGTAATGTAAATCTTATTTTGTATTCTCCAATCTATAAATACAAATGTATACAACAGTACTCCAAAATGTTAGTAAAGTATTTATTCAATCAAATCATGCGTGTCAATTTGGTATCAAAACCATTCGGTCTCCATGGCTTCCAAATTCCAATACTTCCTCCACTATTAACCCAACCAGAACCTCATGATTCGCGTGTCCTGTGTCAAATTCTTGCATCCAATAAGCTCAAGTAATCATTCATTAAGTTGAAGTCTATGTCAGTCTAGGAGGTCGTGTTGTTTGTCATTAATTTACCAGTAACGATTGCTGTTAGTTCTAATATTTTGTAATTACTTTTTAGTGATGTTTGGGGCTTCCTCCCAAGTGCGCCTTCTAGTGAGGGTCATCATTACTTTGTATTTTTTTATGATGATTATTCTTTGGGGAAGTTTCCTTTTTCGTTAAAATCTTATATGTAGGCAATTTTCCTTAAATTTGAATGTAAGGTTGAGAGAGAATTTTCCACCACCATTAAATCTATTCAAACGGATTGAGGTGGTGAATTTTGTAAATGAATTAATTTCTTTGCGAATTTTGGAATAAATCATTATCTATCTTTTCGTCTCACACTCTCACTAAACAATATAATGGTATAATCGAATTCCAAAGTCGGCATGCTGTTAAATCCAGTGTTATGAAAATTACAATTTAGACCCCAGACAGCTTAATTAATTACCAAATTTAATTCGATTGATCCACTTATCAGTTAAGATAGTTAATTGGCAAAATGTTTGAATCACAACTAAAGCATAAATAGTATCACAATCACATGAGAGAGAAGATTTTGTTCACAAAATGAAAACCCTTGTAAAAACACTTGGGGGCAAAACCCCAAAAGGAAAATCCATTATAAAAGGTTGTGGTGGTACATACTATACTTAGGGGTGTCCAAGTCTGACCCACTACTGACCCACCTGCCCAAACCACTCGGCCTGAACCGGAAATCGTCTGATCCAACGCCGGTGACAGTCGGCGGTGGGTCTCCATGTCCTGGAACTGAAACTAGTAGGTCGGTTGGCAAGTCTTCGCATGAAAAACCGAGTCCAACTGACCTGACTGGCCTCCTCTTCTCTCCAGACGCAAATCCAGCTAGATTAGGCCAAACCTCGACGAGATCCATTGAGTTTCGGCCAGATTTCAATGAGATCAATCGAGATCTCCATCGTTGCTCTCCATTGGTTTCGACCTGAAACAAATCACCGCTGACCCGAACTGAAACCAACTTGACCTGTGGTTTCCAGCGGTTGGTGACGGGTCAGCTTCTCTGCCACCTGAAGCTGGCGGGTTGGTTTTGGGTTGGGCACAAACTCGACCCGAACCGACCTGTGGACAAGCCTAACTATACTCACACAACATTACCATATATGTAAACAGACATTATACCTGAGCTCCTTATTCCTGCTAGCAACTACTAATTCCCACCTTGTTCCTTTGATGTGATTTGCTTCACAAATTATCGCCACTTGTAGACCCACTTCAAAGATGTCTATGTGTTCTAGTGATCAAAGTCCTAAACACATATAGGTGATCAAGGTGGTTGGAAAAAATAACTTTCAAGTATATTTAATGGTGAGGTTGAGAAGAAAATTGAAATCTCTCTCAAGATATTCTCTCTATTTTTTGTATCTGTCTTCCTCCCTAGAAATTAGGATTAAAATTTGGATTTTATATGTGAAGGGTTTAGTATTGAGGTTACCACATAGTCTGCACTAGAAGGTAAGTATGTAATATTCCATAAATGTTTCCCTCAATTGACTGTGGAGCAAGTGATTGCCAAAAGTTTTTACCATAATTTCAATTTCGCTCATCTGAGCCCTAGAATTCGCTCAAGCGAGTTCTTCAATCTTGTACAATGGACAATAGCTTCAATCTTGAACCCTTGTTACCCCCTTACAAATTACAAAGCAAATAACTAGAAACATGACACTTTTTTTTTCCATGTAATTTCCTAATAAACTCCCTATTGGGCAATTCCATAACGAAACACCCTAATACAGACTCGAGTACGTATCTATGCAGGTCTATGAAACCACACCCATGCTAGAGACAGAGTCTTGGAACCACATGTCTTTCTTGGAACATGAACAAACATATTGAATGCATGTACGTAGTATAAACAGGGTAAAAACAACAAATCCGATCAAGCATATCAGAAGAAAAATAACTTTAAAGAGAAAGAATAAAAAAGAAGTACGATGCATGATGCTCAATGCATGGGAATGTAATGCTTAATATGCAATGAATACCCTACAAAGATCATGATAATTGGAATAAGAAAGAGAGACGTCATGCTTGTGAGTTTTTCCCTACCCAAACAACTTAAGTGTTGGGGAAGGAAGCCTCACAAGTGGTGCGTCTTTGGGCGAGCTGATTGGGAAGAGGTTTGGTACGTACCAGTCTACCAATAGTTCTTGGTTGGGTAGACTTAGACATATAAATTAATGAAAAATACAATCAATAAAATAAGTATATCCAAGTGTACACTAACTATTAACATTTGCATCTTTGTAAATATATAAATTTATATCTTGTCTTTCCCGATATATTTTTTTCCATTCACTTAAAACACATATAGCAAATCAGGAATATGTAACTACTCTCTCACATAAAAATGAATCACTTGTCTTTATAAGAGAAGGTGGTTGCATATATCCATGGAACCATGTTTATTTTAAATGGTGATTACAATTATCCAATATATCATCTACCATATCATAACTCTTGCATGTAGCAAAAACTTTATATATATATATATATATGCCGTGAGGAATCCTTCTTTTAGGTGTATTGTTGCTTGAAGGGGACAGCTTAATTTGCTATCTAGATAGTAGTCTATGTTTCTACTCCGTAGTCCCTAGTCACCATTTGTGCTCTGGCCACGTGGTTTTATAGCCTCGGTTAGACCTCTTTAAATTACTATTTAGAGCATTCATGTACGAAAACAATTCTGAAAAATAGATAAAAAATCCAAAAAGTTATTTTATCTATTTTAAATTACCATCTTAAAAATACATCTTATATCTAATACTTTATTATTTTATCACTCTATTTAAATATAATTTATTTTATTTTATATTTTTTTTGTGAAATTAAAATAATTAGAGGTGAAATAAAATAATAGTGTTCAAGATATAGACGTTTCTACAGTGGACATTTGTTTTTAAATGTTACTGTAACAACAAATATAAACATCTCAACAACATTAAAGCACCGACAGAGGGGTTGTTTTTGAGCAATTGGTGTTACATTAAAATGAAAAATAGCTAAAGACACATTTTAGAGCACCAGATGGGAAATGCTCCACAATGACTGCATTCAAATTTTAAGCATAAAAATTTGAAATTTATAAAGCAACTGATGGGAAATTTATAATGCACTTATGTCTTCATGTATATTTGTCCATTTCATCCTCAGGGCTCTGTTTGCCCTTTAGTCTTTTTATTTTATTTTGTATAAGTGTTTCCCCATTAGGCATACACTAGCTACTTCCTTTTATCAGGGCTGATTTTTTTAAGGCATCCTTTTAATCTTTCGAATGAAAGCATCTTCATTTGGTATATGCATCCAAAGGTAGGTGTTTTGCATAGAACACCTACCTTTGGATCGAACTTGATCTCTACTAATTGGGGAGCTAGAGGTGTTGGTTGAGGCAAAAGCTTTTGGACAAATTAAATCTCAGTTACTTTGGTTGGTGTAAGTAGAGTCAAATTAACCTACCAATTCCAAACTAATTGTTTGACAAAAAAAATAGAGAAACAAAAACTAAGCAAAAAAGACCCCCCCCCCCCCCCCCCCCCCCCCCCCCCCCAAAAAAAAAAAAAAAAAAACAAAGGCAGATCCTAATAAATAATTAAAATTAATAGCAATTTACATAGGAGTAATTAGTTGGGAGAATTTAATGTATTATTCCAAAATTTCAAAAACCATAACATGAATACGACAGTACTCTAATCCGTTGAAACGTTTCTCCATTCATTTTGGAGATCTATACATGAAAAAGTTGATAAAAGAAGGGTTAAAAAACACAAAACTAGAAAGAAAAGAAAAAGGTGAGCCGTACGTAGCAATAAACTAGGTTTTCGATTTAAAGAAAAAAAAAAAAGAGTTCAAGTAAGAATTAGGAGAATGTGCCATTCCAGAAAGGAAAAGGGCAAAAGCTACCAAGAGAGCACCTTCTTGGTAGCTGCTATGAATGCTCCTCAGTATCATTATCATGTCACACTATTTGATAGGGCACAAATAGTCGTCATGTGTCTCAGTCTCACCATTACAATTTATTTTGCAAAAGTACGTTACACCCGGCAAGCTTTTATCCTGATTGTATTGGCTCCTGGCAAGCATTAAGTGATGATTAATCACACGATATAGTAAAAGTTAAATGAGTATTAGAAAAATGTTCACTCTCTTCAACTGTGTTTGATCAAACTTTTCATCAACTTAATTCACGTGTGTAGAGACTATACGTTTTTTTGTCAAAATTTTATCACATGATTTTCATTTATAGTGCAGGTAGAAGAAAGAGTTAAAAGTATTGTAGTTCAATTAGTTTGCATATTTTGATATTTTTAATAGAAATATTCAAAATTTAGATTCTCCTATTTTTACCTATTGATTTGTTTTTAATATATAAATAAACAAAGGAAGTTTTTGGAAAAGAGAGAATTAATAAGAATGGACGTCTAACCCAATGGCACCTACCGCTCCAAATTCTTCCGTGTCTTGGGTTCAACCAACCTTTCTCTCTCTCTCTCTGTCCCAAGGGTTCAACCCGTCTCTCTCTCTCTCTCTCTCTCTCTCTCTCTCTCTCTCTCTCTCTCTCTCTCTCTCTCTCTCTCTCTCTCTCTCTTTTCAGAGGGAGAATAAGTAAGAGTATTCTTATCAGCTCTCTAAAAAAAAAAATGTTATTTTGACACATCAAAAACCTACTTTACCATTTTAGCATATCATTTTACAACATACCATTTATCAAATGTTCTATTCTTCTATTCTAAACATTAAAATAATATATACAACACATTAAAATATCATTAAAAAAATTCAAACAGTAATATATACTACACCACCACCACCACCACTGCCCATAGCACCACATCACTACCACTGTCCATAGTAGCCCACCCCTACAACCACCACAATCCACCACTGCCGACAATCATAACCAAAACCCAAAATCAACCAACCAACCCACTACCACCGACCACCATAGCTAAAATCCAAAATCAACCAAACCACCAAAATCAGCATAACACCACCACCACTGCCCATCCGAGCCCACCCATTGCCCAACCCACCCATCAAACCACAGCCAAAAAAAAAAAAAAAAAAAAAAAAAAGAAGAAGAAGAAGAAAAACCATAGCCAAGACCCACAACCCACAACCCATTCAAACCCAAGCCTCAAACATTGATTCAACAAACCCATGCCCACAACGGCAAAACCCAGACCCACGATGAGCCAAGCCCACCATACATGGCGAGCAAATCTCACCCACGACACACGGCAAGCAACAGTGGCGAGCCTGGGCGGTCTTTGTCTCTTGGCGTGGTGAGATTGGCATGGCGAGATCGGCATGGCGAGACGGCGATGAGAATGCCAGACACACAGAGAGAGAGAGAGAGAGAGAGAGAGAGAGAGAGATGGGAGAGAGACATCTAATAGGAGGAGAGAGAAAAAATGAATTAAATAAGCCAAACAGTGTTTGACATTCTTGTCTGTACGCTCTCATATTTGAGAGCGTACTGTAGCATATCTCAAAATTTTGAGACATTTAGCACACCTCATGAGGGGCTGTTTTTGGTGTTTGGTGTGCCAAATGCCAAATATTTGACATTTGACACACCTGATGAGAGTGCTCTAAGAGGAGATACTTTGTCACAGACAAAATCAATTTCAAACACTGTAACAAGATTTCACCTACACTCTCAACTTGAAAACAGTAAAACATGCAATATCTCCTATTTGACCTATCCAATCATATCGTGTCAAAGGAATATTCAAAAATTAAAAAATTAAAAAAAAATCATATCGTGTCAAATTATTTTCATAGCATATCACCTAAATTATCGTTACTAAAGGCAAGATTATTTTATACACCTTTTCTGAGAACCATTAGGAATTCCGATAAATAAGGGGTCAAAATTTTAAATATAAAATAATTGAAAAGATAGTTTTTTCATGGCTTTAAGTCATGGTTTGGAAAATCTACCCTACGAAGAAAAGAATTGTGTCATTCCAAAAATTATTTAGAGCTCGCAATTTACTTTACATCGTCAGAATAGCTGCAAAAGTAACAGCTGATTTTATTTCATTTGATATATCCAATCAAATCATGTCAAATTATTGCCAAAGACTGTACTAGAATTAACTATATGATTTTTAACTATTTATTTACCACCATTCTTTTTGAGGAATATGGGGCATGTCGAGGAAAAGAAGTGTGGAAAAGAAAAGACAATCCCAAAAAAAAAAAGGTTCTGGTGTCTAAATATATAGGTGGCAGTCTGTCTTCTCAGAGAGAATGAATGGTATCTAATCTAATTTTCTGTGACTAAATGTTGACATTTAACCACTTCTACGACCACCCTAACCATAATATGGACATATATGATTGCTTGCCATGCAAACTACCACGTATGTCTTTCTAGGTGTTATACATATGTAACTTTTTTCTTTAATTTTAGAGAGAATAAGAACAATGCATCTTAATTTATGTTGACCCTATTTCCAAACACTCAAGTAAAAACGAGAATTCAAAAACTCGGGCATCTTTTTATTTTTTATTTTTGATAATAAAACTCGGACATTTAGAAGCCAGTTATGTTATTTATATGAAATAAAAATTTAGAACCACCCTCTGTCGCTGTCATTTGGAAATTGGGTATGTCATTGGGTTACACTTTACTAGCTAGGAGCTATATATTAATTGTCACTTTGCGTGAAATATTGTGGAATTGAAATTGACATAACGCATGAATTTCCCATAAAGCTGAAACCAAGCAATGGTACGTATGTATGTGCAAATTAAGCAGATGGGGTTTGAAAATAATAATGACTTGTAACTCTCAAAGCACCATCAGATCTTGAAGGTAAATTTCTGATCAGAAGTACTTAATCTTAGTGTTAGGGATAACTTAATACAATCACAAGTTGCCAAGATCACATTAATCAGTATCTGCAACATTCAAATTTTGCTCTTTAATTTACTTAAACAATTATATTAACAAATTATTTCTCCAACACCAACCACATGCAGCAACTATACATGTGAAAATAAAAATATCAATTCTGGTGTGTACAAAATAAAATAAAAAAAACAAAAAGAAAGAAACAAAATGAAAAAAGAAAAAGAAAAAAGATATTGTTATCAAAAACAGTGCCGGCTAGTAACTAAAGTATATAGTGGTTGCTAGGTCATTTTATCAGACAGAATAATGATTAGAGACCAGGAATTCAGAGTGGCTTTGAAAATGATTAGTCTAGAGACTCCTAAGAAGTTTCCCCTAACGAAATACATATGTTCCACTGTTGCTGAGCACATGGAGAAAGTGAAATATATGAAACATATATAAAAATAGATGGGGGCGATCGTTACTTGAGAATTCAAACTAAGGCCAGCGTCATATATTTTGCAAGTTTCACAATAAAATTGGTTAAAAGGAAATGGTCTGTCTGCTAGTTTATTTATGCTTAACTTACACATGGGTTGCCCTTTGGCTTCTCATAGGCTCGCTGTGGTTGTCAAACACGTGTCCAATGACCCTCGCTTTGCTGGTAGCTACACAGCTTTCGAAGGGGTATTATAAGTTACAGTAACGAATATTTCACAATTATTGATATGGTTGATTGTAAATTGGTGAAGACAATTAACTGATGTATAGATTATGAAACAAATTGTGTGTCGTATTATTGTATGGGTTATGACGCAAATTTATTGTCATATATATATATATATATATATATAATTTATCATAAATTTCAGTTAGCTCAATTGACAAAGTCTTTTGTCATTGAATAAGAATTTAGGGTTCAAATTCTGCTTACATAAAATCTAATTGATATCTTAGCCTAATGATAAGGAAAAATAATTATCAAGCAGATGTCATAGGTTTAAATTTCATTGTATTTATATTTAAAAAAAAATCATTATAGGCTAGGTCAGGTTTAATAATTATGAATTGGAAAGTTTGGTGTATATCATAAAAAATAATGTCAATATAGATGTCTAAACATAAATGGAGGAAATATAGCTTTCCTGAATGGAATATATTTATGTTTTGTTAATTTAGAGAATTGGCACGTGTTAGGTACTGTTTCAGTTTCACAACAAATTCATGGAGTCCAAGACTCCAAGTAGCATAGCAAGTCCTATAAAATACAGAAAAAACTTAGGTAATTCCGGAGCAATATTGCTCCGGGCTTACACAAAGTGTGTGGGCCCATGTAAGGACTTATGTATGGGGCCCATCCCTTTCGTAAGAGCTCAAAACAATGCTTTGAAACTACCTAAAAATTTCACATAAAACACATTGTTTTTTTTTTGTGTGCAGATAATAGCCTCATGTTTAGTAGAGTATATCATTAATTAGCTGAATGTCAACATTTGTGGGTTATCATACATTCTTATAGACAAGCATCAGGTCAACAAGCTATTATGTGAAAGACAACAATTTCTTCAAAATACATCCAAATATTCAAGCTTAGATTCAGAGAATGGTAGGAGTCCAGGAAATCCAGTAACATGAAAAATAATTGGATCTATCATCCATCATTGGCAGGGACGGCTCTACATTGATGTCAGGATGGTCATAGGATCACCATGACTTGGGAAAAAAAATTATCATATATAAATTCAAAATTTTATGATTTTTTTATATTTTAAAAAAATTGTGACCACCAAAATTTTTCTAGGCCTAACATAAATAAACTTTGGACAAAGTTTGGCAACAAACTCAGTTGTACATTACATGCACACTGGTCTTGCCCTGAATTGGATGTGGTTTGGTCGAATTAGGTAAAGTGGGGCTTTCGAAGATTAGTTCAGTTTACTAATTTCAAAGAACTGCTTTCTTGGATAATTCAGGAGAACAAGGACTCGGCCTTAATCGCTACGATTGCGTGGTCAATATGGACCCAACGTAATCAAGTGTGTTTGGCTCAACCATACCATAATCTTCACTAGCTTGCATAGGATTTGAAGGACATGCGAGGAATTCTTAGCTCTGCAGGTCCCCCATTCAACCCCTCACCTCCGAACTCGTGTTTCCTAGAAACCGCCTTCTCTAGAACATTTCAAGATTACTTTTGAAGGAGCTTCCTTTAGCTGATCTTTCTTAATAAAAGTAAGTTGCGTTTCTTCACCCCCCCCCCCCCCCTCCCAAAAAAAAAAAACTTGGTTGTACATTAAGGCTACAACTCTAAATATTTTTTTTATTGAATGTTGTAAGATTGAATTTAATCAACCATCTTGTTGGCTTTATTCTGTGCCAAATTTGCTTGTAATTCAATACTTAGAAACCCTGTATTTAGGTGGGTATCATGTAAGGGTAGTGTGTGAGAGAGTGTAAAGAAATGCTCAAGACTGTGCAGTGAAGTAAGGACTCGCGACTGGCAAACCGCCAGATGATGCACACGAGCGAAGCATGCAGAGAAGCTGAACCGTCATGCCAGCTGTAGCACTACAGGACAAAAAGTCTAGACTGGCCATTCAGTTAGCTCGCGGCTTGAACTCACGACTTAGTTAAGTTGCGAGGCCACCAGCCAGCTCTATTTTGGAAAAACTGACTTTTCGCATTCCTTTCTCACCCTAGTATAAATACCTCTTATACCCACGAAATGTAGAGAGCTTCCAATTTTGAGAGAGAAACCCTAGAGAAAAACAAGATTGACTCATCCACGATCTTTACATAGAGACTCTTCAAATTCTTCTACTTTCACCATCTCCATTGTTACATCCTTGAGAGGTTCTTGGCCAAATCATTTTCTCATTATACCCATATCTGTGAGAAGCCTTTTTGGTGCTTGGGAAGCAGTTAGGAAGGGACCAATTGATATTGGTTGATACTATGGGCTATAACGGGATCCGGTAAGCTAAAGAAGACAAAGGTTCGACGTAACCTCGTTGGAGCAAGGAGCAAGGAGCTTGGAGGGTTTAGGTACACTGGGTAGATTAGGCTTGGAGGGTCTTCTGCTGTTTATGTATCCCAACTTCATTCTTTAGTGGATTATTGACCGTTTGGAGGGCGGCGGAGAGATTTTACACCGAGGATTTCGGTTTCCTCTTCGATAATACATCGTTGTGTTGTGTTTGTGTTTGCATCTCTCTTCTCTTAATCTTTGCCATTTAATTTTTGCTGTGGTTGTGATTTTATTTGGTTTAGATTATTTATCAATTCTGTTGTGGCTTATTTTCATGTTCTGCACATACATTGTTTGATAATAAGCTTGAATTGGTAATTTGTAATTTGGGGGTCTAAACGTTCATAGGTGTTTTATACACATTTTGAACATTCAAACGTGAATTTTGACAAATCCACAATTGGATCACGTTTTCTTCTTATATCCTCAATGCTTACAAAATATCAATAAAATCAAATATTAATAGTTATGTCATCAATCAAATGTTTAAATTTTGAGTTTTTGTAGTCTAAAATTATAAAGAAAATTTTTTTATGGATCAAATAGTAAAAAACATTTAATTGACATTAAATTTGATATATGTTTTAAAAACCATAAAGAACATGCAATTCAACTGTTAGATTTTTAAAATATATTATCATAGTAATTTGTTTAGTGAGAGTTGTAGCCTTAAGCTATAACTAAATTTGTAGCCAAATTTTATCCTTAAAGTTTAGTCCCCTTAACAATATATTAGGCATTTACAAACAAAAAGGAAAACTTGTAACATTGATAATGAAATTATCATATAAGAGATGTAACCTTAAAGTTTCAAAATAAGAGATGTAGCTTGTAGCATTGATAATGAAACTATCATATATGCACCAATTTCAAAATAAGAAAACTTGTAAAAGAAAATTGTAAAATTTTATGTATTTGCATGTTTTCTTTTTTGGTTTTGTTGTCAATATATGAAATTATCTTTTATTAGATTTTGTATAATTTAAGTTTATAATGATCACTCTGAAAAAAGTTCCTAGAGCCACCACTGATCATTGGTTGCTCAAAATCCCAAGTCTTTGCAAATAATTAGGAGAAAGTGTGGAAAAAAAAATTATAGGAGTGGAAAGAAAAACTACTATCAAGAGTGGGTAAGGAGATTCTTATTAAAGTAGTTCCTAAATCTTGTAGTCTGGTTCGAGGAAGTTCCAACTTTCTTGCATAACCAAATGATTTTTGATGTAACTCCTTATTTTCGACGAAGCTTGATCAGTTTTTTTCCCTTTCAAAAAAAATTCTAATGAATGGTTTAAATATAGAATATGATTTAAATTCAATTAAAAATATATATTAAAATGATAATGTGTAAAAATTATAAAATTTCAAAAACTTATGTGACACAATATTATAAGATCAATCGAAAGTCATACGACTTCAATTTTATATATTTATAGAATATATTATAGATGTATCTAGCATATCATATCTCTCAAACGTCAGTAAATGTTTAATGACTTTTTACAATGTAAAATTACATATATGGAGTTTGGAAAACACTCATATGGATAAGAGATATGTATAAGACGATGCAGACATAACAATATGTCAATTTTAAAAAAATTTAAAATATGATTTTCAGTATAAATATTTCAATTTTAATATATAAATAAAAAAAATTATGTAAATACTGTGTAAATTACGCTTCGATTATTAATATATATTCCTTCTAATTCCCTATAAAGTACAAAATATAAGGTGTACATTACGTTTGATATCTAGGGCAATAGCCTGTGTATTGGTGCATGTATAATATAATATCATATCAAGGATCGTCATGCAGAGTCCTGCAGGATCTGGCACAAGCAAATATACGTTTAAATAGCAATTAATTAACGAATATATATATATATATATATATTGTTAGATACTGAATCAGGACCATTCGTGACCATTCCATGACCAAAACTATAACATAATATATATTGTTAGGTTCTAAGTACTTAAGAACTAATGTGTTAGAACTCTAATTTGTATTGTTGGCAAATCAGGATTATTAATCTTGTTTAGACTTGCTCAAAGTATATGCGTTGTATATAAAGTTGGAATCGAGTTGCTGTAGAAGTTATAGTATGATTCTGCCTAGCTCGATCGATCGAGAATTAGACTTGACCGATCGAAATTTGGGCAGAACGTTTTTCTGCAGAATTTTCCAACTCAGCCCTAAGCCCATATGTCGTGTAGGGTTTTATGTTTTTCCCTAAGTATAAAAGGGAAAACCCTAACCACGTTTTATAGAGCTCTTTTTGTTGTGTGTGTAAATCTTTTATGAGATCTAAAGGTATTTGTCTTCACACATACTTAGGATTATCAAGAAAGAGAATTTGATTCAAGAACTTGATGATCATTCAGTTGCTACAATAAAGAGTTTAAAGATACACAAGCAGGAGTGCTTGTACTTGCTGGGAATCCAAGAAAGAAGTAGTCTGTGGACTCGGAACTATCATGTGGTCGTGGTAGTAAGTTTCCTACTCGAGGTAGCAATAGGATGTTAGTGGTTTAAGTCGCTATTGTGTAAACTTCAATTCTTTCATAATGGATTCAGTTTTACCTTAAGGATCGCTAGGTTAAATCCTCCCAAGGTTTTTACCGGTTTGATTTCCTGGGTTATCATATTGTTGTGTTCTTTATTTTTCGCACTTTACAATAATATGATGTGTTTGTGTTAACCTAGATCTGAAATTGGACTAAGTAATCAACTTGGTTAATCTGTTGTGTTTGCTGGGGGTCTAAAAACTTACATATACCATCACTTTTCATGGCAAATTATAAATTTGCTTTACGTACCTGACCGGTGTGATAACGTGCTACGCAAGAAGAAAAAACCAATATTTAAGCCACATGTGTGACCTCATGAGCTCAACAAATGGCACTGATTACTTAAAAAATTCATAAAACTAATCGCTACCCCATATAAAAAAAAAAAAAAAAAAAAACAACAACTATATACATAATATAAATATAGATCATACCTAGGAAACACGCACTATTTTTTCTTTCTAAAATTTTTGAGCAAAACATTGTTTAAAAGTGCTTCTTGAATAGTATGTTACATTCTCAATGGGCTGTGTTACAATTAAAGAGAGAATTTGTCATATCTGTGTTATACCACAGAAGGCTAGTCAAATTACAATTGGGTTTCTTGTAATTACTTATATAAACTAGTTTGACTTAGTAAATACTTGATATGAGATTCAGTATGTGTCTGCATAACATACACTTATTCAAACCAATTCACATAACTTAGTGTATAACAATTCACAATCTCCTACACTTTAATGCCTAACATTCTCATTGGGTACCATGTTGTAATGTAGTACCCTCAAGCCACATGAAGTTCCCAAGTTAACTCTAATACTATTTGTCACAATCAAAGTTAGCACTAGCAACATTTGTGCTATACCCCAAAAAGACTAATCAAAGTTATAATTAGACTCCTCATAATCACTTATATAATCCAATTCATCTGAGTATACACTTGATATAAGACAAAACACATGTCCATACATAGCACACACTTAACTCAATCCAATTCACAGTGATCTAGAGTATCATAGGTTGAAATTTGAAACTCGACTTGATTGTAGGAAAAATTCATTGCAATTTCACATCTTCTAGGGCTAAAAACTTATGCAAGTAATATGTTTTGTCATATAAAAATAATTGAGCCTATAACTAATATAGTATTCTTCAATTTGCTTCCATGTCCAATTGTAGACAGGATGTCTAAAGTGTGTTAAGAATATTGTGCTCTATAAGTAGAACTTGGAATTGAATTCCCCACCCCACTTATAAGAAACAGAAAAGGAAAAGGGGAAAAAAAGAGAGGCTAAAATGAGATTTGTAAATTGATGAAGTTCACATAATTGATGTTGGCTTGTTAAGTACTCCCTCTGACCAAAGCAATATCATGAGAACCTGGTAGTTGGGTAACTGATTATATTAAAGAATTATGCTTGCTTTGACGCAATAAAACATAAACTATGTTCAAGTCATATTATGATATTCTCCTTTTATATAAAATAGAAATTTCATAATTAAGATTAATATTATGATGTGACATTTTAACATCAATTAATTTTTTTATGATATGCCAATTTATACACACTAAAATTTTTACTAAAAATGAAGTTTCTTCATTTCAAGTGGAATGGGAGATTTTGTTTCATTTACATCAGCTCAATCTCAAACCAAGCTAATATGCATTAATTACTAAGTCAAATAGGGAAAATTTAGGAACAATTTCTTAGATGTTATATCTTATACCGGTTCACCAAAAAAATTTTACAAATATGAATGCATTGATCAATATAACACAAAAATGTTATTTTTTTAAGGGCAATTAATTTCAATACAACTATGTTTTTAAACTTTAATTGAAAATTTAAACTTAGATATACTATTTAAGAAACTGTTTCTAAGTTTTTCTGATACCCAAAAAATGTTCTTATGCAAACGGAAACATTAACCACTAAAGGGTAAGCTCTATTCTTAGCTCAAAATAAAGAGCAAAGCATATCTTTCCCCTGTTTTTATTTAGCAACTAAATATTCATCAAATAATTACAATATGAATCTTTCAACTTCAAATAGATTCATTTTATAGTTTACATTAAATAATATAAATTTAAAGGTTTACAAATTATAGTCATTAAAAATTTTAAATGACATGACACATGCATTGTTGGATTCTAGAAACAAAATTTTAACATTACCAACCGATAATGAGTAATATACTTCAACTGAGCTCAACGGTTGAACCCAAATAATATCTAGGATACTTAAGATGAACCCCAAATAACTTGTCTCTACTCGTTATCTTAGAACATTAATATTCTTGAAATTTTGGGTGATTAAGCTGATAATTAATGAGCTGAAATCAAATCGATGGTTAATTTATAATTAATGTTTTGAGCAAGGTGGCACTCTTTTTAAGCGTAGTTTAAATAAACAATGAAATAATGGAAGTGCACAGCATGAAGAATATTAGAGAGCAATGTTCATGCTCCACGCCAACCCCAACCCCACCCGAAAAGAAAAAGAAAAAAGAGAAAGAAAGAAAGAAAGAAAAGAAGAGGACAGTACACAAAGACTTCATATATAGGAGGTCAAGACATTTGGATTTTATACATCAATAAATCACCACTATTCACGTACTACGTTGTCAAAGTATGATCCTAATTGTGTACCTACCAATACGTAAAACGTGTTTGTAGAAAATAATAAGAACAGAAAAGGAGTACCATGAGGGAGACAGATTATCAATTAGGTATCAAATGCATTATATCAGTTGCAAAATGTCCATGAAATAATCGCGGAGATTTTCTCACGAAAAAATCAATTAAAGAACCAAGCGTGAGTAATTATTTATTAGTTATTTTTTAATAAATAAATAAAAATAAAATTGAATATTGACAAGGGAGCATCCACAACCGTAATGTGAATCCCACATGTTCCCATCGATGACATTTTTTCTTCTCATCTAACGGGCCATGAAAGCGCAATCCCTACCCCATCACCTTTTAATTGTTGCGGTGGTTGCACAGGCCAAACCAGAGAGAGAGAGAGAGAGAAAATGGTCATGGTTGTTTAAGAGGTGCTTTTCTGAAGAGATTTTAAGGTCGAGGGTCGTAGTTGTGGATGTGTGCGTGCGCCCTTACACTTCTCTTAGTTGCCTACAACGTCCTTTGTGCATGGGACCCAATACTGATAGCTACATTTTTGGGCCCTACATGCACTGCAAATTGCCAAAAACAGTGCCATTTCTCCATCTATCTAGGTAGCTGGCTCTTCTCGTAGCATAGTAGAACTAACCCCACTTTTTATTTATTTATTTATTAATTTATATAAAAGTAAAATAAATAAGTGCCAATGTGTGTCCTCTTGAAAACAAAGCTATCATTTCTCTTGTATATTTGGCCCTTTATGTCCTACAACACATATATATATAGTGCTCTACATACTCATTTGTGTATACAAACTTATTACTTCTTAGAGTCTTATATCTTCTACCTCTTCAACTGAACTATCCTAGTTTGTTTGCATTCTTTTTCCTCTTTCTCAGAAAACCCTTTCGGTCTGAATGCCGGAAAACATGAGTATTTCTGTGAATGGACAATCCCAAGTCCCCCCTGGCTTTCGATTTCATCCTACCGAAGAGGAACTCTTGCAGTACTATTTAAGGAAGAAAGTTTCATATGAGAAGATTGACCTCGATGTAATTCGTGATGTCGATCTCAACAAACTCGAGCCATGGGATATACAAGGTAATGCCTCAATATGGTTCATTTCCCTTTGTTTTCTTTGATTGATTTTTTTTTTTTTTTTTTTAATTTTAATTTATATAACAAAGGGTCATTTTGTTCGAAGCATATTCTTCTATAATTAGCTGAATGTATTTCTTGGAATGATTTGTCTCTAAGAGATGGATGTTGGTTTTAATTTTTGGTTTGTTGCAGAGGTGTGTAAAATAGGTACCACCCCTCAAAATGATTGGTACTTCTTTAGCCACAAAGACAAGAAGTACCCCACTGGGACGCGCACCAATCGTGCCACTGCTGCTGGGTTCTGGAAAGCCACTGGCCGTGACAAAGTGATACAAAGCAACTGTAGGCGGATCGGAATGAGGAAGACTCTTGTGTTTTACAAAGGCCGAGCCCCCCACGGCCTAAAATCCGATTGGATCATGCACGAGTATAGGCTAGACGACAACGTCACTGATACCGATGTAAGCCAATATTTTTAATAATTTCTATCATATAAATATATATATATATATATAGAGTAAAATTTGTAGTATTTTTATATTTTGATATATGTATTATATATAAAGCGGATAAAGTTTAATTGTCTTTTTTAAAAAATACCAAATTTCCATATTTTCATTTCACTGATCATAGTTTTTGTAACTATATGTGTTAAGATCTCCAATGCTATGGGAGAGGCAAGTCAGGAGGAGGGATGGGTGGTGTGCCGTATATTCAAGAAGAAAAATCTGCACAAAACCCTAGACAGCCCTATGAGTTCATCATTCACTGCAGAAACAAGAAGCCAGATGTTTGATTCATGTAATGGTGAAGCCTTGGAGCAAATGCTCCACTACATGGGAAACGGTAAGGAGGAAGAGATGAATGAAGCAAAAAGCAGCGCAAGAACATATCTCAGGCCCATCGAGACAGGTATGAAAAATGGTTACAATGAGAGATTCATGAAGCTTCCAAGCCTAGAGAGCCCAAACTCCACAAGCAGCCAATGTTATTACCAGCACAATATTCATCCGGAGATGATCATAGAAAATGAAGGGTCCTCAGTCACCAATCCCAACTCTGTTTATAGTCAAATGGACTCAGCTGCTCTCACCAACTGGGCAGCCCTTGATAGGCTTGTAGCTTCTCAGCTCAATGGCCAAACAGAGGCTTCTAGGCAATTAGCCTGCTTCAATGACCCCACAAACACCATGCCTTATTGCAGTACTGATCATGATCTCCAATTTTCAACCCTTCGATCATCATCATCCTCTTCCAACAAATCCTACCATCCCACGCAGGACTACAACAGTGAAATCGACCTCTGGGCTTTTGCTCGATCATCATCATCATTCTCATCCTCTGACGACCCACTATGCCATGTGTCAAACGCCCCGGTATAACAGAATAACCTTCGATATATATTATGTATAATCATATAATATTAGTTCTTGAAGTCAGAGAGGCTCATAATTACAGGCAGTTATTTGTGATAATGCTACTAGTACCTGATATGTTAGATAAATAAAGGTGAACAACTTTTAGATGGGGTGGCATTGTCAACCATTATCTTCGGTTAATCACTATGTCTACCATTAATATTAGAGTTTTGCCCTCTAGAAGCCTGGCATACTCTGGGTGGTTCTGATATTCTTTTTCTAACTGCAATTATAGGTCTACCTTTTTTGTTTGTTTGGTTGTTTTTATTTTATTTTTTATAATAATATCTTCTAAGATGATCAAGATGGTCATGTGCTTAATTATCATTTATCTTTTGGTCACGTGGTTTGTCGGTTTGTTTGAGGAAGGTGCTGAGCCCATGGCTCTGCTGGTCCATACACAATGACTAAAGGGTGCAGGACATGGGCTCCGCACAACTTGCATGACCATCCAATGCTGATGGTTGAGAGTAATTTTGTGGTACTTTGGAGACATTATTTCATTCTCCTACAAGTAAGTTTTACTAATTTAATTTTCTGGTAGAATCTATTGTTCATATGAGAATTGAAAGTATTGCATAGGGAGAAAATGTCAAATAATTCTCCAATTGAGAGGATTTGAACTTTAAACCTCCCAATTAAAAGCATTATAGAGTGTCGATTAAGTTACAAAACTTTTAGTACAGAGCTTTTAGTCATTATTGGGGAATATTGAATAATTTTCTAATGCATGTGGAGAGAACGAGTGAGAGAGAGAGAGAGAAAGAAAGAGAGGAAGGACGTTGTCCCACTCGGAGGAAGTCAAAAACGAATCAAAGAGAACGTAAGCTTTGCATCTTTGTCCCGTCACTACTCACTAACAAAAATGTTGGAAGCAAAATGACAAGGTTCATTAACGTAGGCGATAGCTTCCGGCCAAAAATCAAAAAACTCTAAACTCTAACAAAGTTGAGTGGGATCTCTCATAAAATGGAGGTGACAAGGGTGTCCATGATCAAATAATACATAACTAGACAAAAGTTGAACATCAAATTTTTTTTTTTTCAAAAGATAACTTAATTAACCAATTACGAAATTATCAGATGAACATCAAATTGGTAAAGTCTTTACTCTTCAAAAAAAAAAAAAAAACAAAAAAAAAAAAAAAAAAAAAAAAACGGATATAAACAGGTTATTAATTTGAATATAATTAATTCCCTCATTTTCCTTTTAAAATCATATTCACTTATTACAATAAATAAATAAAAGTTATATTGACTTCCTGCCTCCTGTAGCATTTCGGAAAATTACTATAATAAATTCTTTATTGTTTTTTTTATAGTTTTAATTCTTTATTGTTTTTTTTATTGTTTTAATTCTTTATTGTTTTGAAGTACATAGTCTCCCCTCTTGTATTGGAAATTAGTATACACCAATGTCCCGTAAAGCAGGAAAAAAACAAACAAAGACAAAGTCAAATAAATAAAAAAATAAAATAAAATTATTGGATTTTTTGGAAAAGAATTTATTGGATCCTTGTTTTCTAGTCTTTCAATATTTCTTCCAGATTTTAAATTATTTTCTGCTTCATAGGAAGCGAAATGTTATGAAAATTGAATTTATTTCAAAGAAAACCGGGGGGGGGGGGGGGGGGGGGGGCGGGGGCGGGGGACATGCATGGAAAAGTGGGGTTTGATGAAGTAGTATAAATTGTTGGAAGCAAGCTCCCTTAAATAATTTCAGCGGTCAATAAAATGTTAGTCTAAACAGTACTTAACATATCTTAATCAAGACAGGAATCTTATAACTTTTCACTAACTATCGAATAATAAATTTAAAAAAAAAAATAGTACTTAATTAGTTCAAAGAGTATGAAAGTTGGTTGTAGTATAATATAACAAACACCTTCTTTTTTTCTTTTTGAGAAAACAAGATCATATTCATGTATTTATTAATTCATTAGTTGTACTATGTGTTAAAATAATGATTAAATAATTTAAATTTACTAGTGAACTAAACTTTTAACGGATAATTGGATAGAGGCGTAGGGGAAGGGTTCTCCTTGCATAATCTTGTGTTCCATGCATGATTGATCCTTTTCGCACAGTGGTAGAAGGTGCCTTTTTGGATTCAACATATAATTCACGTGGAAGTTAAAATAAGGATTATTCTATTTTTAAAAGGGAAAAAAAAAGAAAAAAAAAGAAGAAGAAGCAAAGTTTAAATTTTAAAGCCCTTAATATTTATATATATGCACTAGTTATTTTTTAAAAAAGGCACTAATAAAAAAGCGAAGCATGATCCGACGTTACGTACATATTAGAATAAACACTTTTCCTTAAAAAAAAAATAAAAAAATCCGGACTTGGATCTCTTTCCCGTCCCTATCCCTTACACCACTAGGTTAGCTCCCAAGTGGCAATACCTTTGATCAAGTTAGTATAGATTTTGACCACATTATTTGAATGGAATCTTATATTCCAATTTTCATCAAAATAAGGCCCTAAAACACAATAAACATGCACCTATAAAGCTTCTCACCAACCGGATATAAAAAAAAAGAATAGGAAATCTCAACCTCTATCGGAAAGAGAGGGGGGGGGGGGGGAGATGGCTCCTATGCTTTCTTGCTTAATTGTATCATTTATTTTCTTTATTGTTATATTGGTTTGTTTATATTTAGGCATATAAAAGTGATTTTTTTTATTAACATTATCTGAAATGATTTAATTTTAATACATTTCATAGTTTGTAAAACTATTACCATGCTCTAGTTGAACTATGCGAAGATAATATTTGTTGAATTATGTTAAGATATTATTTTTGGGTATATAGTATATAATATGTTGTATTTCGAGTTTATTATATATATATATATATAGTTTAACCCCCCATAGAAAATTATAGTTTTGCCATTAATAAAAGGTTTATATGTTTTTTCATTGAGTAAAAACAAGGCAATCGAACCCTAGCTAGAACTTGTAGGAGTAGATGTGCCACTTAATTCAAAGACGTTGCAGATAAAATATTTATTTAGAAAAAAAAAATTATCCAAGAGAAACTCATTTGAATGTAATAAGAAAAACAAATTTCACCATCCTATTCTTCTGAGTTCAAGAAATAGTCTTTCATATTTCATATCTATATCATACATGTATTTGGTGCCTATAAAGACTTTTTCAAATAGGGCCTATGCCTATATTGACCATCTAGCATAAAAACAACAAACCCTATTGACCTCGTCACGTCAACCAGAAAAGTAAACAAATAATCCAATATGCATAGCCGTATATTTAGTGTTGGTGATGATTGATAGGCCCACTATTCTTAGCTCACTAATTTTCCTTCGGAGGGCATAGAACAATGTGATTTGTTTTTCCATAGGATTAAGAAAAATACATATAGTCGAACACTTTATTTATTTTCTGGTCGGAGCTGCATATGCATAGACGAAAACTTTAAAACCAACAAAGTAGCGAGATTCTTGGCCATGCCACCAACCGCGGGATACGAAAAGCTTTACGTACTCTTCCCTGCTGTCGGATAATGACATACGCACTTACATCAAGGTTATGTTTGCCACCTCGTCCTTTTCGTCCCATCTCTCTCCTCGTGTCCCTCATCTCTTTTTATTTATAATTTTGTTCACTTCACTTTCGCACCTCCGCGCCCCCCACCCTCCCCTATTTTTTTTCTTCTAAAAAATTACTCCAAATACGTTTATTCTTTTATTTTGCATTTCTATGCCCGGGCTCAATGCTTACTAGTGTTCTTGTGAGATGGGACTACGATTATGATTTACTAGTTCTCTTATTTGCAAATTATAATCTAACAAGTAATATACTACCATGATAACACTTAGATAAAAAGGTCACTTTGATTGCCTTATTTTACCATTTTTTATTCAACGAAAAAAAACAAAAAAAAAAAAGTAATGTCATTATGACCTTTTTTAAGAAGACAATCAACTTCAACGTATGAACCTGGCCATATTTTTTGACCTTCCCTTATTTCCCTAAATACTTTTTGGGATTCTCTAAAACAAGTAATAGGTTCTTTCGATGACAGTTGGCTAGGATTGAGTGATTTTAATGCCTTGCTTTCTAGTGATGAGAAATAGGGGGCTGTGCCTTTTTGCATCATCCTCCAATGGAGGTTTAATGGAAACTAAAAGGGCTTTTTGATTTAGGATATTCGAGGGAACCCCTTCACTTGGTGCAACCATAGACCCCCTAGAGCAAACATTAAGGAAATGCTTGATAAAGCTTATCGATTCTCCCTAGAATATTATATTTTTAACTGCTCTACTAAAACACTATCTTATCGAAATTTCAGACCATGCTCTCATTCTCCTTTATACATAAGGGGAAAAAAAAATTGGCCTAAAACCATTCAAGTTTGAAGTTGTTTGGACTAAAGACCCTACTAGCAAAGGTTACAATCAGACATTCTCTAGTTGAGCCTCTGTTGATTTTCTAAAAGATTTGACGAATTCTTTATAAAGCTTATCATAGGCTTCTTGAAGGTGATCATCATCATTCAACAAAACATGGTTATGCAAATCAAAACAATTAATAGTTTTCATTACAACAAGGGTAAGTAGATCACATAGCAAAGATTTAAACCTAATCAAAATGTGCCTATTTTGATACCACTTGATGATCTTTGTTAGGTTCTAAAGATTAGGATTTTATGTATTTAGAACTCTAATGTGTATTGTTGGCAAACCATGATCAAAACAGGTTGTTAGTCTTGTTTAGACTTGCTCAAAGTGTGGGCGTTTTATGTAAAATTGGAATCGAGTGGCTGCAGAAGTATTAGTGACTTTCGGCCTGACTCGATCAATCGAAAATTAGACTCGATCGATCGAATCTCGAGCAGAACGTTTTTCTGCAGAATTTTCCAACTCAGCCCAAGCCCATTAAGGATTAGGGTTTCAGATCTACTTCTCCCACTATATAAAGGAAACCCTAAGCCACGTTTTTGAGTCTCTGGAGAGAGAGAAGAAAGTGCCTCTTTTGGAACTAGGGTTTTCTACCCAAACCTCTCTAAGTCTTTGTTGCTCATATTTGCAGTTTGTGTGAATCTCTTGTGAGATCCTTGAGGAGCTTTCCTTCACATAAACTTAGGGTTTTTAAGGTAGAGATTATCTCAACATCTTGATGATCAACTCGGTTGCTGCCATTGGAGTTTAAAGAATAACAAGCGTGGGTGCTTGTAGCTAATTGGAGAATCCAAGAAAGAAGGAGTCCGTGGATTCGGAGCTTGCACATGGTCGTGTCAGTAAGTTCTACTGGTGGGTAGCATTAGGAAGTCAAGCAGGGAGCTTGTAAGTCCTTTTGTATGAACTTCGATTCTTTTGCATAGTGGATTCAGGTTTACCTTGAGGATAGCTATGTCAAATCCTCCCCAGGTTTTTACCGTGTGGTTTCCTGGGTCATCATATCATTGTGTTATTTACTTTTTCGCTGCTTTATATATTCTTGATATGATTGTTTGATTGTGATAATCTAGATTTGCATAATTTGACTAAGTTAATCACTTGGCTAATCAACTAGGTTAATACAATTGTTGTTTTAAGGGGTCTAAATTTCTAACAAACTTAAATACTAAGACTCAAATATATATAAAGTGTGTTTTATCATGTGTTTGCCAACATATATACACAAATATGACCTTAACAATAGTATGTCTTGCTTGGCGAAAACCTCAATTTCACTCCCTTGCTTAACAAGATTAGAGTATCTCTAGCAGATTCACCAAATTTTTGTATTATTTGGAGAATGAGCAGTGACATTTAGCTTTTACCTACTACTTTTTCAAATACACTTTCCAACAAATTCTCTATCCTTTCTCTATCTCATTTAAATATTATTTCTTCATTCATTCTTTATTCTTTTTTTATCATCATTTATTCTTTTTATAACAACTATATTTTTAAATGAAAAGTGTTATATCAACAACATTTTACGCAATACTTTCGCAATAAAATTTATGTGGATAGTTGTTACTAGTTCTAATTTAAACTCACCACTGAAATTTTTTTTTTCTCGCTAATATTAACTAATAACAATCTGTTACTTAAAATTTATTGTAAAAATATTGTGAAAATATTATGGTAGAATTTTTCAATTAAGATTTTTATTTTTTATATTATTTTTCTTTCTTTCATTTCATTCTCCTCCACACACGTGTCCACTGATCTTTATCCCCCTTCTTTTATTTCTTTTTCTCCTCAAGAACCTTCCAGTTCCAGCAACCTCATTCACTCTTCACATCAGAGGAGAGAGAGAGAGAGAGAGGAGAAAGACTGCTGCTCGTTTGCCGCCCCACCGCCGGTGGAGATCAAGGTCGCCGAAAGGACAAGCCGGTGGAGATCGGCGTTCACCATGCAGCACTACCATGTCCGCCACCCCACCGCTGCTCGTCCTCCTGCCCACCACTAGGTTGGGTTAGATCGGCTTGTTCTTTTCTTTTCTTTTTTTCTTTTTTTTTTTTTTCATATTTGCTTGTTCTAATTCAACTTTATTTTAAGAATTGGATTTTGTTTTGTGTTTGGATTAATTCTTTTGCTCATGAACAGGTCTCTCTCTTTTCTCTTTTTTCTTTTTTTTTCTGATTTCATTTGGTTTATGAGAAAAAAAGAAGCAACGGCAACAGAGAGAATGAGAGAATGAGAAAAAAAAAAAAAAAAAAGCAACAGAGAGAATGAGAGAAAAAAAGAAAATAAGTAGTTGGTGTAATATTTTAATCCAAGATATTCAATTGCTAATGTACAGTAGCCCATTAGATCTAATGGGCTACTATTCATAAGCTAAAAAAATTTTTGGCTACAAAGAATCTGTTGGAGCTTGTTTTTATGGTTTCATTCTCTATTATAGCTAATATTTTGCCTATACATACACTACTGGAGATGCTCTTAGGGAGGTAAGGAAGTAGATTAGAATTTGGAATAAAAACACTTTGCAGCATCCAAGAAAAGTTGAAACTTGCAAAATACAATTTGGAATTAGTTCGAAGCTTGAGTCTCTCCTTTACAAATATTGAAGCAAAAAAGTCTCTCAAAGTTGAAATCTAGAAGTTATTAATCAAGGAAGAGACACTATGGAACTAGAATTTCAGAGTGCAGCGGTTGACCTCTTTTAGCGTCAACACTACTTTTTTCCATCTCTCAACCATAATTAGAAGGGGAAGAAACTCCACTAGTTTTTTTTAAAGACTCAAATGGTGCAAGGATTTCAAGTAGACAAGAATTTGAAAAAAACTTTGTATCTCACTTCTATGCTCTCTTTCCCTTATCAAATCTTGTTTTCCTTATAAGCCTAAGGGTGTGTTTGTTTGGAGGTGAAACAAGGTGGATGGAAGACTTTGGTGAGAAAATAGGAAGGAAAACTTTTTTGGAGTGTGTTTGATTGGGTAAAAAGGAAGGAAAATAAATGGTGGGGCTCTAATGTTTTATCTCCAGACCTACCAAAATGTTTTCTCTCCAAAATGGAGAGAAAATTAAATGGAGATAAATTTTTTCTTGATTGACAAAAATACCCATCTGCACATTCTTCAAGTTACCTTTTTTTTTTTTCCTTCTCCACGCAGTATTGTTGCCCTTTTTTTTTCTTTACGTTGCCCTTTTTTTGTTTTGTGTTTTGTGTTTAGTGCCTGTTTGGCTTGGGACTGATTTGCTAAAACGCACATTTGCGTTTCAGCCTTTTTTTTTCACGGGTTTCAGACTTTCAGTCCACTTTTTTTACTATTCATTACTGTTGCGGCTACTGTTCATTGAACAGTAGCCGCAACATTTGACTTTTTCACACAAATTTTATTGTTCATGGACCCACAAATTTCACTTTTCAGCAACTTTTTCATTAAAAATAGGTCTCACGGTACTATTTACACATTTAAAAATTATTTGCTACAGTGTTTTTCAGTTTTCAGTTTTCAGTTTTCAGATGTATCCAAACGGACCCTTAGTGTTTAGTGTTTTTTTTTTTTTATAACTAGACAGTGATTTTTTTTTTTTTTTTGGGGACATGATTTTTTTTTTTTAATAAATTTGGGTGATTGCTCTTTTTTTGTGTGTGGTTATTTGTTACTTTGTTATTTTAATTAGGCATCATTATTTAATAATGATATATGAGTAAATTTATTCAAACTCATTTTTTCCATCCTTCCACTTTTCCACTTCTAACCAAACAAAAAGGAGAGAAAATAAAATTTTTTCTATTCTCCCACTTTTTCATCCTTCCACCATTTTCTATTCTCCCACTTTTCCACCTCTCCAACTAAATGGACCCTAAGAGAATTAATCTCAAGCACCATTACAGTTGAAGAAATTATATACTCGGAAGAATTCCAAATCCAACAGAAATTAATAGTGCTTTTTCAATCTTTGTTCCTTCAAGCATCCTGGATTTGATGATATGTCTCCTATCGTCTTTAAACATTATTAGCCTACTATTGTTATGGATGTTACTACTATTGTCACAAATTTCTTTGAGAAAGAGCTCAATAATACTTTCATCACCCTCATATGTAAATCAAAAAAAGCCTCCCAAGTAAAAGACTGCAAACCACTAAACCTATGTAATGTTGACTACAAAACCATTTCCAATCTTAGCAAATAGGCTCAAGTCCATTCTCCCAAATATCATTTCTCCTTGGCAATCAGGTTTTGTTTCTGGTAGACTAATCTAGGAGCTCTTAATTAGGGAAGAGACACTATGGAAGCAGAAATCCAAAGTGCAATTGTTGACATCTTCCAATCTCAACACTAGTTTGCTCATCTCTCAACCTTCATCATTAAAAGAAGAAACTCCATAATTTATTTTTTTTAAAGACTCAAATGGTGCATGGATTTTAAGTAGACAAAAAAATTTAAGACAACTTTGTGTCTCACTTCCAAGCTCTCTTTTCCTCATCAATGTGTTTTCTTTGCGGGGCTGGAAGAGTTAATCCCAAGCACCATTACAATTGAAGAAAATGATATACTCTACCATGTTATGGAGAAATGTAACGAGTATACAAAATGTCATGAAATCAACACACTAAGATTTCGATGGATCAACTAGAATTAATCCATGAATCAAGGTAGGAGTCAAGACTTTCCCTCAAACGGCACTATAATAAGTTTCGTTCAAGCAAGCCAAGTTTCACTTACCCTATTTGAATAGAATTTTAATTTGAAATTCTCTTCCGTGGCTGAATCTTTGTACCTATTTTCACCAGCTGGTATACTGTACAAGATGTTTAGGGTATATTTGGTGTTTTTTGCCCTTATTTTCTATTTCCAAAAACAATTTTCTATTTTTGAGACTAAAAAACTTGTTTGACAATCCAAAATAGACAAAAAACAATAACTGTTCTCAAAACTCAATTTATGAAAGAAACTGAAAACATGCAAAAGACTGTTTTCAGTTTTTAATTTTCAAAAGTCAATGAAAATATGCATTTAATTTAATGAATCTGTCTTATTTAATGAGTTAGCATTAGAGTTCAAATCTTAGTAACAATATATTTTAGTATTTTCTATTTTTTTTATTATTTTTTTTTAAATTTCAACTAACCAAGCATGTTTTTTTATTTCAAAAATACAAGAAAATTGTTTTTTTTTTAATTTATATTCCCAAAAACAAGTTTTTGAAAATAGAAAACAAAAACTATTACTAAACATAACCTTAGTTTTTATGGTTTTGTTTCCTTTTGTGCCTACCCAGTTCTTCTATGATAATTGATGAAAGGTAAGTAGGACACTTTTTGTTTTCTTTTAGGGAAAAAACTAATTGATAACTTAAGGGTATTGGTTTAACAAATATTTTTAGAAATTTTTTATGGAAAAAGAAAAAGAAAAAACCGAATTTTTTGACAAGTTTTTATATTTTCCATGAATGTAGTATTAAAAATTTTCTAAAATGATCCATTAACAAATCCCCTAAAGGCACCTATTAATAGTTTTCTTTCTTTTATACCATTATAATATTAAATTGTACATAAATAAATAAATAAATAAAATAATCAAAGTTATAATTTGATCCTCTCAAAATAAATCTTTGACTCTAGTGATAGCCTAAGTATTATGCGTTATTATAATTTTCCAAGTATTATAAATTCTTACTTATTTTTAATTATAGATAATAGTCTAATAGTTCTCAGTGTAAGTTATAAGGCCATTCTACGCAGAAGGTGAACTTCTTTTTTTTTTTTTTTTTTTTTTTTTGGGGGGGGTAATGACGGTATCTACAATTCGTTGAGTATCATTGGACTATGCTCATGTATGCCTTATTACTGAAAATAGAATTATTATCGTGCATTTTTGGTGTGATAGTCACTTCATAAATACAAAATTTTTATAGCGTGAGAAGGTGGAGGGAAAGATTGGAGTTTAAGTTTCTAAGAGAGAGTTTTATATACATTTACACTTAGATTATGTTAGAGTAGAATTTCTATTTAGTAAAAAAAAAAAAAAAAGAATTAGCTAGGTTTACAACGTATCAAAAGTAAGGGACTCATACATTCAATTCCTGTGTTTCCGATTTATGCCGAGATTGTTTACCTTTTGGGTTTATGCAATTTAAAATTAGTTGTTTGAGTAGAAATTATTTGAAGTCAATTTTGAGAACTTTCTTTACAAGATTCCACTTGCATTGAATATTAATTCTTTTGAGTCTGTTGAAACCAAAACATATATCATTATTATACAATAGTAACAAAACAAAACCAGTACGAGCTAGGACGCAAATGCAGTGCATAGAGATAAATAGTTCAATGGAATGCAGGTTCTCGTTGTAATCTTCTCTCTGCAAAGTCTTCTCTTGATGGTGAGATTTGCAGGTGCTATTTTCCCATCAACTTTTTTGCTTGAAAAGGTCCACCAAAAGACCTATATGCTATTTATATACCTATCCTTATAGAGCATCCCTTTCGTCGGCCAACTTTTAATTTGATAAGCTAAATGTAGACAAAATTGCTTATGGACATATTTAAAAAGATTCTCTTTAATTCTAATCAATGAGCTTAGAATTGGAACCACCACATAGGAAATCTCATCAACATGTTCACCGTTTTCCTCTTCACCTTTTGGTGGGGTGAAGGGGTGTGTGGAAGTCAACCACAAAGTTAAACAATAAACCAATTGTGATGAGTGCAGAGGCCCAAAAAAAAGAGAGAAATAGATAGAAAGAGAAAGTTAATGAGTGTGAACTAAAGAAATTAACCATTGTGATCAATTTTAATTAGTTGAAGGCCACATATGTTCTAATCACGATCCATTTTCATGCCATGGGAAACAATTTTCGTTACATGGCGATCCAAAAAAAGAAATTAGAAAGGTGCAGCCAATTGGCGTTACGGGATTAGCCGACAAACCCCACATAACAACTGGCTTATATATATAGTCCTAGTTATGTATATAGTTGATGTTAAATGTCATAAATCATGCTCTCCAGGCATAAAACGGTGGTTGGCTATGACTTTTGGTGAGCCTCTGTTGCTATCGTTCTGTCTTGACCTTTCCAAACAAAATATAATTGGAACAACTATAAATGTACAACTAGAGCTCAAATTTAGTGAATTAATCACGGTAGGTGAGGTGGGGTCAAGCCAAGCGGGCAAGGTGTTACATCTGAATCGAAATAGTGCACATACAATAATTCTAATTTGTAGATGAATTGAAGGGTTACCTTTAGAAGCCAATCTTTTTTGAAAAACAAGGCCAAAGAATCATATCTCAAAGGATATTTGATGGGATTAAAAGGTGGGAAAAGGCTAATGCCTTCTTTGAATTTTAACATACATTTCCATTTGATGTTCTTAAAACTAATATATTCAGACATATGTTCTCTTTTCACTAACTTCCAGGTAACAATAAGACATGATATTTATTCGAAAGTAGAGACACCCTTTACCCTACAATCCCCATGTGAGAAGCATGAGATTCTTTGTAATATTCATGAACACGCAGAGCCAATATTGGAACCAATTATGTTGCTCTAGCTTCTTCTCTTTTCGATAAGCCAATTAATTTGCTCTTCGTTTTCTTTTGAATATAATAATTCGGATGCATTATCTGAAATTCAAAAGAGCACGAGGGTTTCTGCTACTTCAACAATCATTTGAAGCATTTGATTGTTCAATATCGCTATCAAGGCCATAAAAAGTGTCTAAACTTTGGACACAAGCTATTCCTTTTTATAAACTCCTTCCCACTGTCTAAACTGTTGTATATATAGGTATATACATGAATAGGTTCTAATAATGATATTTGAGTTTGGAGAATATTGTTTCATAAAGTTGTTAAAGTGACAATTCAAATTCTAAAATTTTCTAAGTGAAAATTCGAAATATAGAATTTTCTATTGGTCAAAACTTTGGCTCAATCGATCGAAATGGTAAAAAAATAATCCTGAAATCTCTGGATGAATCGATTGCTATTCGATCGATCGAAAAGAGAACTCTATCGATCAAAAGGAACTTTCGACCGATTGAAAGTCATAAAACAGGGTTTTCTGCAGAATTTTCTGGTGACTATTCAGAGAGTTTGAAAAGGTTTCAAGCCTTGTGAACAATTTTATGAAACATTTTAACTCTCCATATGTGCTTTTTGATGAAATATAACTCTATGGGTATAAATAGAGGTTTATTTTCACTTGAAAAATAACAAACTCCACAAAAATAGTAAGTTAGAGAGAAATACAAGAAATCCTGTGGTTATTCTCCAGAATTGCTATCTGTAAAACCCAACATCTTGATTGTATCTTGGGGATAAATTTGCGATAACCCTTTAACAACAATAGTGTGGGGGGCAAATATTGTCTAAAGAAAACGATATTATGCCTCCAAGTTATCTACTTTCTATTTGTCTTTTGTCTTTACTTTGTTCTTCCATTATTACTTTGTGTAATATCCCCAACAATCTTAGACAGTATTTCCTACAATAGAAGGAACAAGTGATGTTTTAGCGTTGAAGATGTTGAATAATGAGTTGATGAAATTGGATCGCTTTGATGGAACCAATTTCTCTCGATGGAAAGACAATATGAAATTCCTACTTACTGCATTAAAACTTTTCTATGTCTTGGACTCGAATTTGATGTCTTTTCCTACTACGAGTGATGAAGACACTGACGAGATAAAGACACAAAGAAAGAAACGGGAGGAAGACGAACTGATTTACAGAGGGCATATTCTCAATACTCTTTCAGATCGTCTCTATGATCTCTACGCATCGATAAAGTCATCAAAGGAGATTGGGAATGCTTTGAAAGCAAAGTACAAAACTGAGAAAGTAGATACAAATAAGTTTATTATTCAAAAGTATTTTGATTATAAAATGCTTTATAATATCTCAGTTTTGGATCAAGTACATGAGTTACAGATTTTGGTCAATAAAATCTGTGATTTGTCAATCAATATTCCTGAATCATTCCAAGTGGGTGCAATCATTGCGAAACTCCCACCAAGTTGGAATAATTTTAGGTAGAAGCTTCTGCATATGTTGGAAGATCTCACTTTAGAACAATTCGGACAACATCTTCGAATTGAAGAGGAAAGTCGGGTTAGAAATGTGACTAACACTGATTCTAAAGTGAATGCGAATAATGTGAGCAATGTTCAAAGTGGGAGTTCGAGTAAGATCGATAAGCACTTGATAGTGAACAAAAGTGGGAGTGGTTTCAAGAAGAACAACTCCAAGAATCCCAACAAGGACAAAAAGAACTGGGCTTGTTTTCATTGTGGAAAGAAAGTTCATTACATTTGCGAAAGTAAACTCTTAAAGAACAAAAAAAAGGATGAAGAAAGCAATGTCATTGAAACGAATGTCATTGAGGACATTGTTGCTATGGTAAGTGGCATACATATTGATATGATCACTGAAGTTCATGTGGTTGTGATTGCAAATCCTTTTGATTAGTGGTTCGATTCGGGTGCAACGGTGCATGTGTGCAACAACAAAGAACAATTCAGGACTTATGATGAGTCTTCCACAGTGCTGATGGGCAACCACAATAAAGCAAAGGTTCTTGGAAAGGGCACCATTGAAGTGAAAATGAGTTCTAACAAGATGTTGATCTTGACCAATGTTTTTCATGTACCTGATATCAAGAAGAATCTTGTATCTGCTAACTTGTTATATAAAAGTGGTGTAAAAGCTGTACTTGAATTGGACAAGTTAATCTTGTCCAAGAATGGGATATTTTTAGGAAATGGATATGCTACTGATGGCATGTACAAACTAAGTATTATTAATAAAAAAGTTTTTAGTTGTGCTTATATTGTTGATTCTTCATATTTGTGGCATGCTAGATTAGGACATTTAAATTTCAAATACTTGAAGTTTATGTCAAAGCATTGAATGATTTCATATAAGTATGATGATGAAAGGAAATGTGAAATTTGTATTCAAGCAAAAATGACAAAGAAACCCTTTTCTAAGTTAGATAGAAATTCTATTATGCTTGAATTTGTACATTCTGATATATGTGAATTGAATGGTGTATTAACTAGAGGAGGTAAAAGATACTTCATTACATTCATTGACGATTTCTTTAGATTTACATATGTGTATTTAATGAGAAATAAAGATGAATCCTTTGACATGTCCAAACGCTATAAAATTGAAGTAGAAAATCAAAAGGATAAGAAAATAAAGATCCTACGAAGTGATAGAGGTGGTGAATATTTTCCTAATGAATTTTTTACGTTTTGTGAGGAATATAGTATAATACATTAAAGTTCAGTTCTTTATACACCGTAAAAAAATGGTTTGGCTGAAAGAAAAAATAGGACTCTTGTAGACATAGTAAATGTCATGATCTTGAGTGCATAGCTTCCTTTTAGTTTATGAGGAGAGGCATTGCTTACAGCATGTCATGTGCACAATAGAGTACCTTCTAAAAAGATTAAAGTATATCCATATGAGTTATGGAATGGAAGGAAACCAAACCTTGATTATATCAAAGTGTGGGGGTGTTTAGCCTTTTATAGAGTGCTTGATCCAAAAAGAACAAAGTTAGGACCAAGAGTTATGAGAGTGTTTTTGTAGGTTATGTTGAAAATTCAAAAGCATATAGGTTATTAGACTTAAGTTCTAATACAGTCGTGGAATCAAAAGATGTTGAGTTTATTAAGGATAAATTTAGTAAAGATTCCATGAATGCTTTGATACCTACTCAAATACAACAAGGTGACTCTAATCCTAATACTACTTTGGGTGGAACTAAAAGGATTGAAAGTGGTTCACCAAGTGAACAAAGAAAGAGTCAAAGGATAAGAAAAGTAAAGGACTTTGGTCCAGACTTCATTTCTTATTGAGCTCAATTGTTTCTTGTTAAAGGAAATAGAAAAGTGGTCTTAAATAAAATACCCATAGTGTTTAACACAGAGGATGATCCTAAATAATTTGAGAAAGCTTTGACTTCTAGAGATTCAGCTTTCTGGAAAAAGGGTATTAATGATGAGATAAACTTAATATTATCTAATAATACTTGGATTCTAGTGGATCTACCAACTGGTTCTAAACCAATTGGTTGTAAATGGGTATTTAGAAGAAAATATAATACAAATGGATCAATACAAACCTTTAAAGCAAGGTTAGTGGCAAAAGGCTTTAAACAAAGGGAAGGAGTAGACCATTTTGATGCCTATGCATTGGTGGCTAGGATCACATCTATTCGTGTGTTGTTAGCTCTCGCATCCATATACAAGTTGATTGTACATCAAATGGATGTTAAGACAGCTTTCCTAAATGGTGATCTTGATAAGGAAGCTTACATGGAACAACCTGAGGGTTTTATAATTTCTTGAAATGAAAAGAAAGTTTGCAAGTTAGTCAAGTCTTTGTATGGCTTGAAACAAGCTCCAAAACAATGGCATGATAAGTTTGACTCAACAATTTTGTCGGATGGATTTGTGCACAATAGTTCCGACAAATGTACGTATTTCAAATTCACAAAGGAATATGGAATCATTGTATGCTTTTATGTGGATGATATGCTTATATTTGGTATAAATATGAAAGGTGTATGTGAAACCAAAAAGTATCTTTTTTCTATGTTTCAAATGAAAGATTTAAACGAAGTAGATACTATTTTGGGAATTAAAATTAAAAGACATAGTGAGAGATTTGCACTATGTCAATCTCATTATGTCGAGAAAGTTCTTCAAAGATTTGAACATCTTAATATAAAGGAAGCAAATACATGTTTCGATCGGAGCATAAAGTTGGATAAAAACACTGGAAGAGCAATAGCACAACTTGAGTATGCTAGTGCTATTGGTAGCATGATGTATGTTATGCATTGTACAAGACCAGACATATCATTTTCAGTGGGCAAACTTTCTAGATTTACAAGTAATCCAAGTATGGATCACTAGAAAGCAATTGGTGGAGTTCTTGGTTATTTAAAGAAAACCATAAGTTTGAGACTCTTTTATTCCGAATTTTCAGTTGTGTTGGAAGGTTATTCAGATGCTAGTTGGATTACTAGTGTGGGTGATAACAAATCCACGTCTGGTTGGATATTCACTCTTGGCAGGGGTGCCATCTCTTGGGCATAAAAAAAACAAACATGTGTTTCTCACTCCACCATGGAATCAGAATTCATAGCCTTGCCAAAGCAGGCAAAGAAGTGAAATGGCTAAGAAATATGTTGTTAGACATAGAGTTGTGGCATCAACCAATACCAGCCATTTCGGTGTACTGTGATAGTGAAGCTACCTTGGGCAGAGCATACAGTAAAATGTATAATGGAAAGTCTAGACATATAGGTCTAAGACATGATTACATAAGACAATTAATAGAATTGGGTACCATTTCAATTGTCTATGTAAGGTCAAATAGTAATTTGGCAGACTCTTTAACCAAAGCAGTGTCTTGAGATATGGTTGGGATAACATCCATTGGAATGGGACTAAAACCCTTCTTTTAAGAGAATCACCAATAATGGGAACCCAACCTCGAATTGATTTAATTTAAGAGGTTTAAAGGGTAACAACAAGCTATTGATACATGGTTAGTAAGAGCACTAATTTTGTGTCTCATTCAAGATGGATTAGTGCAGACTGTTACGATGTAATTGAGGAAGAGTTTTACACTCTTAATGAAGTTCATAAAGTATAAATGTTTGTGTAACAGGGACATAAGAAGGTACTTCACATTTGTGAACATAGAAGTGGTGCTGCTTCTAGCAAGAGTAAAGGGTTTTCTCTTGTAAATGTTCACTAAACTGAGAAGAGCACAAGGCCATAATAGTGCTAACAATAGTGGATTTCTAAATGTATTGTGAATGTTCTTATGTGTGTGTTGTTTCCGATTTCAACACATAAGAGTTTTGGTTTAAGCACCAAGCCACCATTAACTTTGTTGATTTCTTGAGCAATTACATTAAAGGGAGGTTTAAGTTGAAAGACACCTTCCACTATGCATGATAGAATATCAATCAAGTGAGATATATATTATTACAACCTAGTGGGGGATTGTTGTAGATATAGGTATATATATGGATAGGTTGTAATAATGATGTTTGAGTATGGAGAATATTGTTTCATATAGTTGTTAAAGTGAAAATTCAAGTTCTGAAATTTCTACGTGAAAATTCGAAATACAGCATTTTCAATCGATCGAAACTTTGGCTCAATCGATCAAAATGGTAAGAAAATAATCCTAGAGTCTCTGGATGAATTGATCGCTATTTGATTCCTATTCGATCAATCGAAAAAAGCACTCAATCTATTGAAAAGAACTTTCGATTGATCGAAAGTCGCAAAACAGGATTTTTTGCAGAATTTTCTAGCGACTGTTCAAAGAGTTTGAAGAGGTTTTAAGTCTTGTGAACAGTTTTATGAAAGATTTTAACTCTCCATACGTGCCTTTTAATGAAATATAACCCTATGAGTATATATAGAGGTTTATGTTCACTTGAAAAATAACTAACTCCACAAAAATAGTAAGTTAGAGGAAACACAAGAAATCTTATGGTTATTCTCCAGAATTGCTATCTGTAGAACCCAGCATCTTGGTTGTATCATGAGGACAAATTTGCGATAACCCTTTAGCAACAATAGTGTGGGGGGCAAATATTATCTAAGGAAAACGATATTGTGCCTCCAACTTATCTATTTTCTATTTGTCTTTTATCTCAATTTTGTTCTTTCATTACTTTGTGTAATATCCCCAACATAAACTCCTACCCTCTAAGTAAAATGCAGTCATGCACATACCATTGTGTCATTGCTCATGCCTCATGGGATCGTATTCATAGCCTTCATAGCATGGTGCAATTTTTTCACCTACAAGAGCTAGTGATCCAAGGCTTGAAAGACAAACTAAAAAAACATGTGAGCATATATTTCTTTACACATAATCATTATGCATAAAAAAGTTCTAACCTTAGGACTCACAAAATTACCAATTTCCTCTTCCTGTCCCTCTCCCTTTCCCTCAATGCATTGTAACATTGAAAACCAACAAAGAATACGACAAGTACTAGTACTGGACAAAAATCTAGTTTTAAGAGCATTGAAAGTAATTTACATTGCTTTTGTTTCTATCTAGCTATATGAAATCTTCTTTTTTTCGGAGAGGGGTTGTTTTTCATGTATGAAGTCTAGTCAAAGATTACAAAGTGGCAATATCCATACGGCTGGATTCAATTTCGCAAGAGATTTTGTCTCACTGGAACAGGATAATGATATTAGAACCGATCCAACAGATAATACCAATATAATTTGGTGCATGCATGTGTTATTTACTTATTTATTATATTTGATATAAAAGCTTTAAATTGTTGCTATACCAAGCAAAGATGATCCCTATATGCTTGGAGCTTCACTAGATTCAAATACTAGGCTCCAATGGTCAGATATGTGGGCACTACGTACGTACCTCTTGCTGTACCTAGCTAACCTACCATTTTGACCACTCTTCATAGTTCATTTTGGTTTCATATATACCTCCATTATATATGGTCAGATCTTAAACTACACATTAATACATTAAACTCATGCCATCCAACAGAATAGTAATTTTTTTCTAGATTTGAGCTGGATGTTATAATATTTTAATTTTATCATTCCAAAAGGATAAAAATAGGAGCATAGGCTATTCCGCTATTGAAAATGAACCACAAGCAGACAACTAACTTAAAATATGCATTAATATTTATATAATGGGGAAATGGTTTTTGTTCAGTTAGCCATGCTAGTTGGCTTTCCAATCAGATTTCCAAGTTATTTTCCATTGTTTAATTTATTGTATCAAGTTGTGTGGGTTCCCTTTTTTGGAAATTACCCAAGTCCATTGATGACAAGGGATCTTGGGCCCCTAAGGATGGATGGTTGGACTGGGTCCGGTTCTCCGCGGCTTATTGGGGTCATAATATGAACCGGTTTGTGCGCAAATCACACAAAGCTTCTCAAGAAAAAAAATGTGATTTCCTCCTAAGCAATAAAATAACGTTGCAAGTGTTTTAGTGTCATAAAATGACCTTTTACTCTTACGAAATAAGTAAAATGATTATTCATAATATTCACAATGAGGAGGAGGTTAAAATAGAAGGTTTAGGGCTTATCTCTTATTGTGTGAACATTTAAAAGACTTCATTCACTTGGTTCCCCGAGCGTGATGTCGTGGTACCCCGACGGGATGTCGTGGTTCCCAGAGGTACTAAGCCTGTAATCCATGGAACCCAGAATGCCGATTCCTTGCACTATAAGATCTTTCTCCATGCTTATTATGCAATGGAGTTATGCCCTTTCCCTTTTACCTCTATAGGTCTTGCATAAGAACACACTATATAATACACATATCTTCAAATAAATGTTAGTTTCTTAAATCAGGATATACATTTTAATACATATACATATATGTAAATGAATTTCATGAGAATGAGTCAGCCACGAGGATCATGGCCCCAATTATCACAGACTTAGTGCTTTTGCACAAGACTTGTGGGATTTGGAACTCAAGTCCAAGTAGCTTTACTTGGGCATTGCCTTCCAAGATAGTTAGGTGAGGAGGATTTTATGGGAGAGAGTGATATCTGATGTGTGCATGTTTTGAAATATCTTTCTTTGGAGGCTAATGATATTTTGAATGATCTCAAGGATATGGGACGAATTCCTCCACCTTGGCTCTCTTTTTTTTTTTCTTTTTTTTTTTTGGGTTCATTTTTCTCTTCCTTGCTGGGCTATTAAAGCTCTAATTTGAACCTTTGAGCTCTCCCTTTTTCCCTCCATCTAAATCCCTCTTCCCCCCCCCCCCTTCTGCTATGCCTTAGTGTTCCTTTTATAGTGGACATGGTCGGTACCTTGGGCAAGGACGTCCCTGGTCTGCTGGATAAAACCATGTCCTCTGGAACCTAAAAAAGTGCATTGGGCAGAAGTTTAGCTTATTTAGGCAATTAGAACTCAAAAGGAGCATTTGACTTTAGCTATGGATGAAAGATTCATTCTTGGAAAGTCAAAGGAGTGGGTGGGCTACTCAATGCAATGGATGACATCTTTAGTTGAAAATGACAATTGAAAAGAAATTGTGGGGAGGTGTCATACACATAGGGGAACTGAGTTTTTCCATTGGTTTATGCATTCCAAGAAAATACATGAACCAAGGGAAACTTTTGGGATCCTCCTTTCACCAAAAATCACTCCCCTACCGACCAAACCATTTCTCCCTTACTATCCACTCGGGATCCCACAGGCTTGGACCATGGGTTACAAAGATAATACCTGGTTTTGCTGGATTTTTAATGGCTTTTGTTGGAAATGTGAACATACATCTTGGCTTTTCCATGTGTTAGCCAAGGTCCTCTTCTCAAGGCTTCAAAAGGACACATCAAGGTCCTAGGGCCTTGATGTTCTTCTTGCTGCATATCCTCTGGCCTGACCGAGATCCTTGCTGCATGCCCTCTGGCCTGACCGAGATTCTCATCTTTTTTCTTTATTATTATTATTATTATTATTATTATTATTATTATTCCTTTCTTTTTCCTTCTTTTTGGGACTTTGGGCCTTCATGATCCTTTTTAACTTAATGAATTGGGCCTTCTTTTGTTAAGGCCCATGGTCTTTCCTTACTTTTCATGAAATGAGCTATCATGTAAAATTTTGGTCCTCAACACAAGTTTTAATTAATAAATTTTTCATAAAAAAATTATGCTCTAAATGGCAAGGTGTGCATGGGTTGGATTCAGTTAGGTTTCAGATATTTTTCAATCCAACCCTCAAAAATCCCCAACCAATGATAGCTCAAAAAACAAACTCAAGGATAGGTTGTTAGGTTGAGACCATTTTATGTCTAATAAAAATTTTGAGTTTTCATTCAACCATATAAGCCTATTATTCAATAAAAAATTACAATTTAAACAATTGAGCTTAGTATTATAATTTTATTAATATTGAGTCTCAAAATACCAAAATAAATCAAACTAATAAATTTAAATAAAGTCCTAAAATTCAAAACAAATCAAACAAAAAAAATATTTTTATAATCTATTAATGGTGTCGGTTGGGTCGGGTTACATGGGTTGAAAATTTTGCTAATCCTAACCCAACTCAACTTATACCATCAACTCAAGAAAAATCACATCAAGGTGTCGGGTCGTGTCGAATTGTGTTGGTTGTTTAAATGCACACCCCCTACTAAATACCATTCTTACACCTTGTAACTCAATATGACCGATATATCTTATATGACATACTTCTAATTTGAGTTCACTATAAATACACTCAAATAATCGAAATATTATGTTTTATGTAAAATTCTATAACTAAGTTTAAAACATCAAGTTGAGAGAGAGAGAGAGAGTAAAATACACTTTTGGCCCTTAATGTTTGGGGTTCGTTTCATTTTCTCCATTAACTTTTCAAAAACTCCATTTTGGGCTTTAATATTTAATTTCGTATATATTTACATATTCGTCCATTTTAGTGTGAAATAAGTGCATAGTCAATAAGGCTACGTTTGGTTCAATGTAAATCGAATTCCGAGTGTAAAATGAAGGCAGGGGAAAGTGAATTCTCGTAAGGAAAATGAAATTTGGGTGTTTGGTTCTACAATGGAAAATAATTCGAAAATCGATTTCCGGTGTTTGGTAACATTCTAAAAATGCTATTTTTCTACAAATTTTTCACATTTTCTTAGCCATTTTCTTCGCATCCAAACAAATTTTATTACAAAAAATTTCAAAATATACACTTAACACAACCAAAAATCAAAATAAAAACATTTACATGATAGATCGGTGAGAGGAGGAAGAAAGAGTGAGAGATTGAGGGAAAGAGAGATAGATCGGGAAAGAGATGGAGATCGGGTCAACAAGATCGATCTTCAGCGGCGGTGACGATCTTCAGCGGCGGCAACGAGATCAGTCTTGGGTGGATCGGGTATTGTAGAGGGTGGGTTTGAGAGAAGTGTTTCGCCAGCGGCATGGGAGTGACAGATCAGAGATGTTGGAGCTGAGATGGGCTTCGCCGGCGTGAGGGAGAGTTTTGCCTTGGTGGATCAGGTACATGCAAAGCTTGAAATGGGTTGCTCACACAGTGGACAAATCGGCTCAGGGGTGGGTTGCTCATGGCGGTTCGATTGGCTCAGGGGTGGGTCGTTCACTGGGTCATGGACTCACGATGGTCCGATCTATTTTTCGGTGGCTACCTTGAGAACGAGGGATGGATCTGCGGAGGACGAGAACAAGGGATGGGTCGATGAGGATGAAGGATGGGTCTGCGGAGTACCCTCTCCTTGCTTGGCTTGAGGGATGGGTCTTCTTTCTCTGGGTGTGAGTCTGGCGAAGATGTGCTTCAGGTGGAGTGTGCTTGTTTGTGTTTCTAGATCACCCTCTGTACTCTCTCTTCTTGCTCTTTCTCTCTCTCTTTCTTCGGGTGTCTTGAGTCCGGAAATCATTTAAAGGTAAAAGAGAACCGTAGATGATTTTCCGGGTCAAATGACTTATTTTACAGTCAAAGTTTAAGATTTTCTAAAAAACTTTATTTTACATGTGCACCCAAACACGCTGCTGGGTGTAAAATATTTTCCGGAAATCATTTACACTCAAAACAAACACAGCCTAAGACATGTTATGGATCCATTTAATGCCAGCTATCACTACAAGACACGTCACCCATATGCTTGGACTAAAAAGGAGCCCAAACATCAAAAGGAACCCAAACATTAAATATGCCATATCAACTGAGGGATTGAAATTAAATGAGCCCAATAAGCACCAACAACATTCAGCGAGCCATCGTGTAAGACCAAGTCTGAGGTTGCACAACCATAGTACTCCATGAGCTTCTTAGCCCATAATCTATAATGATCAGGCTTAATGATGTCTTGTTGTATGGCTAGCGCGCTGCATATGGGAGCTTTAAGGATGAGATGCACTACATCTTATTAATGATGTCAAACGGGCATGCACTGTCGGGGAGCTTCCTTGAGTAATTAATATAACATATAAAGACACACTTTAACCCAAAAGGCCTAAGCCCAATGGGTATGTGCTCAATTATGTTATATTAACCACTCATTTTTCTCATCTTTATTCAATGTGGGACTTCACTCACACGTGTAACCCAACAATCTCCCCCTCACGTGTGAGTCTCTGCCTCTCTGTGGGCTTCAAGACCTCTCTGTGGGTCATGAACAAGTCCTACTCACTCCCCCTTGCCTAATGGGCTTTTCACTTCATCGACGCGTCATCCATGGGTTTCTCATACGCCATCCATGGGAACCACGTGTCAACCCTGCACGCACATCCATGAGAACTCCGCACGTCCATGTACATGGGAACCTCACATCACACCATTATTTAGCACCATTAGTAATATTCCAGGATCTTTCTGTGTGGGTCGTTTAGGCTTTCTCTGTCCCTGCTAGGTAGGGACCATGAACACCTCACCACCTTCGCCGCACACCACCATGGGCTCTGATACCACTTGTCGGGGAGATAAACACTTCGGGGAGCTTCCTTGAGTAATTAATATAACATATAGAGACACACTTTAACCCAAAAGGCCTAAGCCCAATGGGTATGTGCTCAATTATGTTATATTAACCACTCATTTTTCTCATCTTTATTCAATGTGGAACTTCACTCACACGTGTAACCCAAAAATACATGCACTGCACTGTGACTTGCATCCACCCACCTAGGGTGGCAAATGAGGTCAAAAACAGAGTGGGAAAAGTAGAAGTCGAATCTCGAATCGAGCTAGACAAGCTTCCATGAGGCTCAAGAGCAATATCCATGCTCTTTAGCTAAGCAATAAGTAATACCCATCCAATGAATGCAAATCATCTAGACTACTTTTTGAATTTTACTAATCACAACTTACCATATATTTGTTTTAGTTTCCTTATAACATAACCAAAGTTAAAAAAAAAAAAAAAAAGGCAAGTTGTGATGGTGGAACATAAAGTGGAACACAAATGGTGGCATAAAAGATTTGTATTCCCATTGAATCTATGCTTTTGTTGGTTAGGGTTTTGACTTGGATTTTTTCTTCTTCTTTTTTCCCCCTAATGCCACGATATGTTAAGTGTGATTTTTAGATTTAGGCCCTTTTTCACAAGCATATGGGTGATGTGCTCTTATAGTGACAGTTATAACAGTTAACGTTGAATGAATGACATGTCTTAGTGACTAAGCTCCCATTTGGTAGTTGTTGATGCCCATTTTTGCAAATATGTACCCGAAGGCTTATGAGGAAGAAAGCCCAATGAAGAGCAAGGCCCAAAGGCCCACCAAGAAGACCAAAGAACAAGAAGGGTCCAAAGAAAGAGGTGCAAGTGAAAGCAATCTACGGCAAAACGCAAGTCTGCCGCAGAATACAAGTCTGCCGCAGAATACAAGTCTGCCACAGAATACAACTTTGCCGCAGAATACAGTTCTCTAGCAGGATAGCTTCGGCAGATGAAGAAATAAGGAGCAGCAGGAAGTGTTAACAGCAGGAATTGCGTGAAGGAAGAGTCAAACTAAAGGAAACGACAAATGCAGCAGGAAACGCGTGAAGAAATAAGACAAAAACATGCAGCAGACGAAACAAAAATAATCTGCTACGGCAGGAATGACGTGGGAGACAAAAACAAAAGACAGTGGAGCAAGAACAGAAGGGCCGGGGCACCACCAACCTGTACCCAGCCAATACAAGGGAGGTGGGCCCACGGTCAAAGAGATTCAGAGGGCGTGGTTTGGTGGTGGGGGGAAAAGGGGGGTCTATATTTGGTTTCCTGCCATGACTTCTTTTGGGAACATATCCTGCTGGGATGATATCTTATCCAAAAGAAGTAATAGATGGTTGAGACCACTGATGCATGCCATAGAGTTAGGTAGAGAGGTAGAGGTATACAGCAGGAACAAACAAAATGGAATTTTGTCGCGGAATAAGTAATGGTGCAGCTGACCTATTCTGAGCAATGACAGGGGCAACCAATGGGTGGATGGGTAATCTTGAAAGGATGCCCACAACAAACCAAAAACAGTTGGTGAAGCCCTAGGGGTAAAAGGGAGAAATCCCATTGAATTAGCTTACTATAAAAGGGAGGTAACCATGGTAGAAAAAAGTGGAGGGCAGAGGAACAGCAGAGGACGGCAGAGGAAGAGGAAAAAACAGGGGAAAGAGTGAAAAACAGAGGAAGAAAGAAAGTGGTAAAACAAAGAGAGAAAATACGGTAGGAATAGGGGCATGCATCAATAGACCATCTTTTCCCTCCCTCTTAGCAAACCCACTCTTTAAAGTCTCCAAAATTAATAGCTAGTAGCCATTTAGGCCTATTCTCCAAAATGCACAACTTTTACGGCAAGAGCCTATGAAAAGGTTGTTCAAGTTGGAGTTTGGGTTTCCTTTTTGGTTTACTTATCCTATGGGAAGATTTAATACTTGATTTTGATTATAAATATATTTGATTTCTCTCATTATAACTTATATCTGCCGTATTTAGTCATCCTGTTGTAACACGTTTTTTATCAAGTCTGCCGCATCAGTTGTCCTGCTGCGGTGTCTTTACTTGCTGTACTTGTTATTCTGCTGTAGCACATTTTCATTATATTTACCGTGTTAATTATTATACAAGCTAATCATTTCCTGCCGAAGCTTTCTTCTCTATTTGTTATTACGTATTTTGCTTTTGACACAAACTAACTATTATCCTGCCGTAAGTATATATATATATATATATACATATATCCTATTTCTCATGTTCTGAAAAAGTATATTTTATATATGTATATGTGAATACGTATAAGTAGATATACTTATATATGTATGTATATATTTGAGAATATGCTAACCCATTTAAACTAACATTTGTTTGATGGGTATTTTCTTTGGGTTTTAGATTCGTTTATGTGCAGGAAGTGGAAAAGTATTTCTTCAGCAAAAATGAAGAGTAGTCATTCACACGGCAGATAGCTCTATTGTACAGCAGAAGGCTTTACGGCAGGAAACTTTTAAAGCACAGCAGAAAGCTTCATTGCACAGCGGACAGTCTTACTACGCGGCAGACAATTTTGCTGCATAATAGAAAAGTCGGACATGTGGCAGAAACTGGAGAAAAGTTCCTTCTGCGGCAGAAACATCAATCCTGCAGCAAAAACTGGCAGCGGCAGAAACTGGAGAAAAATCTTCTGCGGTAGAAACAGAGGATAAGCCCACTTTGCTGCGTCTTCTCTTGGACTTGGACTCAACGTTTGCGCACAAGCCGGACCAAATTGAGTTGCAGTTGGACCGGTCTCAACTCCCTTACTCAGAATACTCGGACCTACTACCGCGAGAGGCAGCCCAACCCAATGCACAACAAAAAGGCCCCCACAGTAGTTAATACTTAATGGTAAGACAACCATGTAGAGGTGGAGAATAGGGGCCTTTTGAATATGGAACCAAAGGTTAATGGCCAAAATTGGAATTTTGAGATGCATATATGTGTGTATGTGTGTGTGGGTTTGATTCAAGTTACAGCTGGTGTAACTCTAAACAGTTTTACATCATCTAATAATTTTTATTAGATATGAATTTTAATAAACTCACCCTATATATGAAATTTCTTTTTGCTTTGCCTTACAAGTTGTGCTTACACCATGTAACTTAAGGTAAATTTTTTTCATTTATTTTTACCAACTACTTTATTGTTCAATTCCAATGATATTAGTATAATCTTTTCTTTGTTTTACATATTATTTTTAATTCACTTGTCTATGGGATAATCATATGGCAAGATCTTCCTTCCCCACCCTCCAAATTGAGATTGGTAGAGCGGTATTAATTGAAGTTGTGAGATTATTTCAAAGAATTTTTGTGATTTATTTTAAATTATTTAATCAACTAATGTAAGTTTTTATCTTGATAAATATAGATCTTGCACGATGTGTTTCTACAAGACTACAACATATATATTTTAGGGTATTTTTGGTTTTACTTTTACTATTTACTATTCAGTTTTAGAGAAATTAATAAAATATTTTCTTAAATTTACATATAATTTTTAATTATTCCCTACATCACATGGGCATACTACTAGTATATTAATATAATATTACTTGGATTTTTACATGTCATGCCTATACCATATCTCTTAATGAAAGCATAGACATCATACATAGACGACGTGCTTCTTCCATGTGACAGAATATTAAGATGTTTATAAATTATTAATATAGTCTTCTCTTCTAGGTAAAAGTTTATTATCAAAGTTTCAAGAGGTTTAAATAATAATTTAAGTAAAATTATACTCTAACAAATTCTAGTCTAATTTATACACATCAACAAAAAATTTTAATTTTGATTAAAATTCAGTCTTATGCAATGTAATTTGATCACGTAACTTAATATAATTGTTTTCTTTTGTTTTAACTACCTATTTTGTTGTTCCATTTTGATGTTATTAATGAACTATATATATAATTTAATTTAATTTACATGTGATCTTCAATTAATCAATGCATAAGAATACCACTAAAATAAATATTACATTTAGATTCAAGTATATTTAGCGCAACATTTTTTTAAAATTACACCACTCAATAACTTTTTTAGTGGATTAATATTTTATTAAGCACACCATTGGATTAAAATTTGTCTACATACTTATCATGTATGCTAAATTTTATATCAATTAGATATATATCATTTATTATCCAATTCTAAATTCATATTTTTAGTTTTAAAATATAAGAAAACAATTATTTCAAATATTTTTTTATAGATAAGATAGTTCACAATATTCGATTATCTTGGTGTTTGGTGTGCATAATGAAAGTATAAAGAACATTAAAATGTGATGGCAGATTTGATAAAATATTAAATAAGGATAAAGTTATTGAGTAAGGAAACATTATAAAAAAATAAAAAAATAAAAACTATGCAATATATAGATATACTTGCACAAATTAAAATTTGTAGTTTTTTTAAGAATACTAAGTATTTTTAACACACACACGGGGAGAGATGAGAAAGTTTTAAAGAAACTGACAATAGTGTTGTAGGGGCTCGTTTTGTCGTAGATCCCCCAACAATACAATTCTTTAGAGAGTGGGACGAAGGGTTTGGCGCTAACAGGCTTGCCACCGGTTCTCCGGAAGCGTTCTTCCTTCGAGGGGGCTTTTCCCCGTTCTTCTTCTTCTTGGCTTGGGGTTGATCCTCGGACGGCCGAGGAGCCCCCCTTTCTCAAGAGGGGTACTTTCCCTTATATAAGTCTCCTTCGGTTGATCTTAGCCTTACGCCTGTCAATCATCCAGGCCCCTTGCTTTAGAACCTGTCCCATCCGCTATGTTCCCAACCTTACTGTGGGTCGCAGCACCCAAGGTTCTGCCGCTCAGAGGTCCTATCAGCATTAATGCTGCTAGGGGAGTTAGGTAAATACATTAAGTGTGGATGTGACCACCTGGAGTTTAGACTAGGAATGCCGAGGAAGGGGTGTCCTCGGCGCGGGCCTAGTAAGGGCTGAAGCCCATAGACGCCGGCCTGGGACAATTGTCCCTCCTCGGCATGGGCCTTGGGCCAGCCTAAAAGTGGGCTGGGGCTCCCAGGCCCACGGGCCCCACAATAGCCCCTCAAAATCTTGCTGCACGTTCCCTCGGACGGGGAGGAGGGTTTTGATACCTACGGCCCCCTCATTTTTCGGAAGGCCCTTCGCTAGCTGGTTCTTTCCCAAATGGTCAGCTTGGTGCTTCAATTCTTCGGTAAGCAGTTAGTTTCCCCGCGGGACTGAGTCCGAAGACCATGCGAGACCTAGGCACAGGTGCTGCCTTCAAGAGTAGTGGCTAGCTCTCCGTAGGCTTGGGTCCGAGGACCATGTAAGACCTAGGCACAGGTGCTGCCCTCAAGAGTAGTGGCTAGCTCTCCGTAGGCTTGGGTCCGAGGACCATGTAAGACCTAGGCACAGGTGCTGCCCTCAAGAGTAGTGGCTAGCTCTCCGTAGGCTTGGGTCCGAGGACCATGCAAGACCTAGGCACAGGTGCTGCCTTCAAGAGTAGTGGCTAGCTCTCCGTAGGCTTGGGTCCGAGGACCATGCAAGACCTAGGCACAGGTGCTGCCTTCAAGAGTAGTGGCTAGCTCTCCGTAGGCTTGGGTCCGAGGACCATGCAAGACCTAGGCACAGGTGCTGCCTTCAAGAGTAGTGGCTAGCTCTCCGTAGGCTTGGGTCCGGAGGACCATGCAAGACCTAGGCACAGGTGCTGCCTTCAAGAGTAGTGGCTAGCTCTCCGTAGGCTTGGGTCCGAAGACCATGCAAGACCTAGGCACAGGTGCTGCCTTCAAGAGTAGTGGCTAGCTCTCCGTAGGCTTGGGTCCGAGGACCATGCAAGACCTAGGCACAGGTGCTGCCTTCAAGAGTAGATAAGTGGCTAGTTTCCCCATAGGCCTGAGTCCGAGGACCATGCAGAGCCTTGGTTCTGTCTAACACTTGGTTTTCTGAAGTAATTAGTTTCCCCATAGGCCTGAGTCCGAGGACCATGCAGAGTCTTGGTTCTGTCTAACACTTTCATTTTTCTGTAAGTAGGGGTTTGTCCTCGGACCGTTTTTCTGGGGATGATCCCTCCTTCGGTCGGACAGTGATTTTACACGTGGCGTTGATCTCGCCTCCAGCTCGAGTCCCCATCCTCTATCTGGGAAGCGTCTCTTGGCCGTTCGTGTTCTGCGCCTGACGCTTCGGTGCGCGAGACGCGCCTTCATTAATGGTCTCGTGAATCGACAGAAGTACAATGGTCTGCGGCCCCCTTGGAATTTGGTAGCTTCATTATTGTCCGCCGCTTCGGTAACTCACTTTTCGAATTCTGCGTGAATTAATTCTCACCAACCCTCCTCCTCTATATAAGGCCTTCTGGGGGGATGGTTTCTTCATACTCCATGAGCCTCCCAACTCAAACAGAAAGAACACCACCTTTCCGCTCCCCATGCCCCTTTAATAACCCCGTCGGAATTGTGATCGGAGTTAGGAGATATGGGGCTAAGGGCTGCCGTGGCCGCAGCCCCCACTGGGCTTCTGGCGCGGCAGAGTCTAGGCGTAACACCGGCAGTGTCGTACGCGGTGGCCAGGTGGGACGTTGTTGAAGTACCTAACGTCTCTCCCCGGAGCGCACCTCCGATGGAGGAGACACGCGAACTCATGTCATGGCTGGCGCCTGAGTGTTGCCGTCTCCAATGGCCAGTGCTCGGGGGGATTGGAGAGCATCAAGGGAACATCACGGGGGAGGACATTCCGGCGCCCCTGCATCTGCTCCTCACTTTGTTTAAGCTTCCGCCTTGAAGCGAGCCAGCCTCAGCCCCCTTCCCCGCTTTTATTGTCAAGCTCTCCCATTTTCCTGATGCCAATAAAAGCACGGGTTGACACTTCCCCCTCCCTTTAGCTAGTTGTAGAATCGGACCGCCTGAGCCTCCGATTGTAGGATTAGCTTGTAATAAAGCTTGTAAAACAAGCCTGCCTGAGCCTCTGATTGTATCCTGTAATCTTCTTTTCATGAAATAATAAAAACTTTTCTTTTTGTTTGCTATTGAGTCTTCTTTTTACTGCGATTCTTCTTCTCTCTTTTTTTTTTTTTTTTTTTTTTTTTTTTTGAAGTGATCGCTTAGAACGATCGCCGGTTGCGCTGGCCAGCGCACTAACCCGCCCCACGGTGGGCGCCAATTGTAGGGGCTCGTTTTGTCGTAGATCCCCCAACAATACAATTCTTTAGAGAGTGGGACGAAGGGTTTGGCGCTAACAGGCTTGCCACCGGTTCTCCGGAAGCGTTCTTCCTTCGAGGGGGCTTTTCCCCGTTCTTCTTCTTCTTGGCTTGGGGTTGATCCTCGGACGGCCGAGGAGCCCCCCTTTCTCAAGAGGGGTACTTTCCCTTATATAAGTCTCCTTCGGTTGATCTTAACCTTACGCCTGTCAATCATCCAGGCCCCCTTGCTTTAGAACCTGTCCCATCCGCTATGTTCCCAACCTTACTGTGGGTCGCAGCACCCAAGGTTCTGTCGCTCAGAGGTCCTATCAGCATTAATGCTGCTAGGGGAGTTAGGTAAATGCATTAAGTGTGGATGTGACCACCTGGAGTTTAGACTAGGAGTGCCGAGGAAGGGGTGTCCTCGACATGGGCCTAGTAAGGGCTGAAGCCCATAGACGCCGGCCTGGGACAATTGTCCCTCCTCGGCATGGGCCTTGGGCCAGCCTAAAAGTGGGCTGGGGCTCCCAGGCCCACGGGCCCCACAAGTGTATATCTAAAAGGGCAAATTTGTGGAGTTAAGACTTCAATTTGATTAGTATTAAAACTTAGTTATAACCGTCAAAAATCTTGTAGATTAACTGGTTAGTACCTTTAGGTGTTTTTAATAGAAAAATTTAGGATTCAAATCTCTCTCCCTAACTATTAAAAAAAAAAAAACTCTATTATAATGACTATTTCAAACTCCCCTCTCAAAACGACTGTTTCAACATTCAAAATGTAATTCTTATGAGGTTATTTTAAATATATATATAGGAAAAGTATGATTCATAACCATGAAGTGATGATACTTTTCGAAATGAGAAATATTATTTTCACAACACTTTCACAATATTTTTACAATAAATTATAAATGTCAAGTTATTACTGGTAGTTGAAAAACTAATGTCAATGATGAGCTCAAATTATAACTAATAAAAGCCCGTCATCTAAGATTTGTTGTGAAATTATTATAAAAGTGTTATCAACCTAACATTACTCAAAATGAGAAATGCATAATTTTCTTACCCCAAATGGAATGTAAATAAAAAATAAATAACAAAACAAAACAAAACAGAAGTAATGACTCCAACATAGAGGTATCACTACTGGTTACTTCGTTAGTGGTTATGAAGGCTGATACTAGATTTGTGGTTATTTGTGATGCCACGTATTTTTTTGGAAGCTTTCCATTTTCAATAATAGCTTCATTTGGGGATGTAATGTTGTACTTGTTCCTGGACAAGTAATTCAGTTTTACAAATATCGTTAATTTAAAGATAGAGAGAGAACATGGGGTAGAAATTGTGGGCTCGGCTGAAGGATGTGGCTTTGAAACCAGTCAATTCCTGTCTGGACCCTCATTCATCGGTCCAGGATTGGTAACCAATGCCTTTTGTCTTAAGTGGGCCTTAGGCTCCATTCAGCCTTCTAGCTTAAGCCACAGACATATTTTTGCCATCGTAAATGCATTGGGCTAAGCTTAGTTTTTTTTTGAACTCCTAGCGAAAGCCATTGATTTTTGCGCTATTGATCAACAGGTATACAGGGTGATCGGAGATCCAGCTTTCAAAAGTCCGATGCTTAAACACAAATTGCGATACGAACTCATCAGATGAGCCACTACAGGAAAGAAGTCCAATTCTACTGAAGACCTTAGAGACCGTTACAAGAGAGCTCAACCAGGAAGTAGCCTATCTTTCAAGAATATATATATATATATTAAGGATAATTTTAGGGCTTTTATTAAGGTAAATCCTTTGTGCCCCTTTTTTTTTATGAATCAATAATTGGGAATGGAAAATTTTAATCCTAGATGTTTCCGTTAGAAACATCATGATGTACCATTTGAGCTACAAGTTTTTGTACTCGTTTAATACAGTATATTTTTAAGCTTTTTAAGAATATGATTCCTTGAAAAAGTTGCAATTTGAAAATGTGTTGCAAAACAGGGCTACTCTCTCTCTCTCTCATTATAATTAATTTGTTTTCTTACAACAAGTGTATGTTTTTCCCTAGCTTTTTGGCGAAACTATAATATTGGTCCCTCAAGTTTAACCTGTGTGCGCAATTGGTCCCTCAAGTTTGAATCGTATGCAATTGGTCCCTCAAGTTTTTAAAATGAGTAATACAAGACCTTTTACTAACTGCAATTAACAGTGTTACTGCTAAGAAAAATGACTTGGCATTTTTTTTTAATGATGTGACATATTTTTAATTAAAAAATTACAAACTAAAATTACACGTGAGAAACATTATTTACCAAATTAAAAAACTATTTTCTACCAATTGTAAACACCCATGGATGACCTCAAATCTGCACTCACCTTCTGCAATTCCTCAGCACTGCTCTTTCCATCCCAAAACGATTCCAATGCAAACTTCAGCTTAAGAAGAAACTAATCAATTCAATTCTTTCAGATCTATATCTAACACATTGGTTGGTTTCAATTTCAATTATGTATGTTTTGCCCAGATCTAAATCTAATATCTGAAATCCAGGTCAGATCTAATGTGAATAGCGAAGACCAATTCTAGATCCGGAGGATAAATATGGTTCAAAACACCGCTTTCTTATAACCAAAACTAGATCCATCGTGACCCTAGCTAATAATACTAATTGAGAGATGTGTGTGTTTGTGGTAAGGTCCTATATATATATATATATATATATAAATAAATGGGACTCACAAACTCACTCACCAATAGATCTCTCAAATAAAATAAAATAAAAAAGAAAGAAAGAAAGCAAGGAAGTGTTTTTAGATTTGAGTTTATAGAGACATCGTCGTCGTCGTCGTTGTCTAATTTATGTTTTAGAGAAGCAACTAAACTAAAAAGAATGAAATAAAAATAGGGTGTTGCATGACGAGAGACTGGACAGGGAGCAACGAAAAAAGCATACCTTTCGGATCTCGGATTATTATTATTATTATTATTTTTAAGTTGTAGCTGGGTGTTTACAATTGGTAGAAATAGTTTTTTAATTTGGTAAATAATGTTTCTCATGTGTAATTTTAGTTAGTAATTTTTTAATTAAAAATATGCCACATCATTAAAACAAAATGCTAAGTCATTGTTCTGTTAGTCACGTAAGTAACACCATTAATGGCAGTTAGTATAAGGACTTATATTGCTTATTTTAAAAACTTGAAGAACCAATTGCACATGCTTCAAACTCGAGGGACTAATTGTGCATACAGGGTAAACTTGAGGAACCAATATTGTAGTTTCGCCTTTTTCCCTATGAGAGGACTAAACTATGGTATTGAGCCACAATGTAAATGTAAATGTTCTTTTTATTTTTTTATTTTTATTTATAAGAATGTAAATGTTTTTTTTTTTCATTATTATAGGAAGAATGTAAATGTTATTAACGTGTTTTCATTAGTACAGGTAAATTACGCTTTTTCACTCTAGGCTTTTGCCCTGTTTATAATACCCTCACAATGTACTATCAATTTGCTTGATTGACACTACAATCTGAAAGAATCGTATCAATGTGTCCATTGCCATTTAAATTAAGCATTAAAAAAGACAGAAATTAAGTGTGGTTACAAATTACCATCATTTGTTGCAATGAAAAACAACAATTTTTATTTAATTTAACTTTTAATTTAGACAATACAAAGTATATTGATATAGTTCTCTGAAATTGATAGTTTAGGGGGACATTTTGGTGGATATAGATTTTTTTTTTTTTTTATTATTATTTTTTTTTTTTTATGAATACCAATAAAGGTATCAAATGATATATAGAGTCCGTTTGGATACAACTTATTGTTACTTATTGTTGCTAAAAACTGATTGTTGCTGAAAACACTGTAGCAAAATAATTTTTAAATGTATGAATAGTACCGTGAGACCTATTTTTAATATTTTTTAATGCGTGAACAGTGTATGAACAGTGTCGCACTGTTCATGCACAGTAAAAATTGTCTCCCACTGTCATCAAATCCGGGCCAAAAAAAAAAAAAGAGAAAAAGCAACTCACAAAACGCACCGCAGGTTTCATTGCTATCCAAACTGGTACATAACTTCTTTTATTGATAGATTGGAAGATTAGAAATATGACTTGCTTTTCAACTGCTTGTTTTTGTGAATGCTTGCAGTTGAAGATTAAAGATGTTAGGTTTCCTATTGAGGTGCTTGATTATATAGAAACAACTCTCTCAATCCCCCAAGGGTTTCGGTTAATGAGATAAAAGTTTAAGGTGAAAAAATATACTTCGGTCAAAAAATGTATTAGTGAATATAAATTAACAACATCGAGCAATATGATAATTAAAACAAAAACAAAAAAAAAAACAAAAAAAAAAAAAGCAAAAAAAAAAAAAAAAATCTCAGTTAAAAGACTGAGGATTTATATATAAATTTAGACTTTTAAAGGCATTACATGAGTATATATTGAATTCTATATATATGAGTTTAATCCACAAACACAGGTCATCACAAAGAATGTCAATAGTATGCATCAATGCAAATAAACAAATTGAGAAACCCAGCAAACAGAGCAAATGAATCTTAAATTCACAGATATTGACAGCAGTATGTAAAAAACGAAATCAGAAAAATTCAATGCCCCAGTGCAATGGCCAATGGCAATCCCTTAATAGTATAACAAGAGGAAAATAAAACCAATCCAGGTAGTATAACATAACCCAAAAACCAGACCAACCAATACCGAAATTGCAAATGCAAAGTGTAGGGTCTAGATTAGTAGCCCAAGCCCAAAAGGTAAGGAATTGGAGCCCAATAAGCCCACTACAATGAATTTGTAGAGTGTGGGTGAAAGAGCTGGGCTGTCAGTGAAGTAAACAACAGTTAATCAAGATATCAAGGGATGAACCAATGCGAAAACACACTTAAAAACTCAACAAATTGATGTCCGAAGAGGTATATTATTGATTGAAAGGTTAATACAATTCTTAGAGCTACAGTAAAATCGTTCTCCTCTTCTTCTTCTATTTTTTCCCATTCTTCTTTTTCACCACCACAGTATTTGCTAGCCACTCAAGATAAAAAACTTCTTTAATAGCTCCATCTTGTTTGAGCTTTGTTACTTCTTTTCGTACTGCATCAACATGCTCTTTAGATGGACGTCAAAGAGGCTGTTTCTTAGGGATGATCAGGGAGTTGACATTGAGATGGTGACAGATAAATTCTGAATCCACCACTGGGACTTCATAAGCATTCCAAGCGAATACGTCTATGTTCCCTTTGAGAAATTCTACTAACTCTGCCCTTTCTTGAGGTGGCAACTGCGAGCCGACCTGAAAAAACTTCTCCGGGTCATCCCCAATGGTGATTTTTAACAAATCTTCACATTTGGCCTCCTCGACCGTGTTATCCTGAAGCACCGCTAGATGCCTTAACTGTTATAACTTTTCTCCTAGAGGATCCGAGGACTCAACTTTGGACTTATGTTGTATGGCTGCCACCAGGCACCTTCTGGCCATCGACTGATCCCCCAAAATTTCCTAAACCCTGCCTTCAGATGGGTACTTAATCTTCTGATGCAGAGAAGAAGGAACAGCCCCCAGCGCATGAAGCCATGATCTGGCCACGATAGCTGTGTAGGGTGAATATGCATCTACGACAATAAAATCTACCTCTACTATCTCTGTACCAACTTGCACAGGTAGTCGTATTTGGCCCCTCGGAATGACTATTTTCCCATCAAAACCCACCAGAGGAGAACTATAGGGAGTTAAATCCTCAGATTTCAAGTTCAGCCCCTTGTAAAGGTCAGGATACATTATCTCAACTCCACTGCCTTGATCCACCATCACCCTTTTTACATCGTACCCTCAAATTCTAAGGGTAATTACTAAGCCATCATCATGTGGTTGGGTGGTCCTGATCTTATCCTCATCCAAGAAGCCTAGTACTAGCGGGCACTGATTACTGTCTCTCATGAGTAAATGGGCGACGGACATTATCCGAGATGGCCAGGATCCCGTTCTCCCCGGTGCAGTGAGGATGACATTGATAGTTCCCAATAGGGGTCTAGAAGAATCGTCTCTTCGGGGCTCCGAGCTTGTTTGACCTCCTCGTCCACTGGAGTAATGCAAGAGTTGTTTAAATTTACCCTCGCGGACAAGTTGGTCCAAATGATCCCAGAGACTTCTGCAATCCTCCGTAGTATGCCCATGGTCTTAATGATACTGACAATAAAGGTTATGATTACGCCTTTCTGGGTTTCCCACCATCTTGTTCGGCCATTTAAAGTACGGTTCATTCTTGATCTTTTCTAGAACTTGATGCACTGGCTCTTTAAATACAGCATTGACTGCTTGAGGATTTGCTGGTCCTGATTGCCCAGCGTAATCCCTACGTGGCTTGTTGTTGTTGTATCTGTCCGACCTGAAATCCCTCATCTCTTGAGGGATAACCTTGTCCTTTCTCTTCCCTTGCTGCTGATCCTCTTCAACCCTTTTATACTTGTCAATCCTATCCATGAGCTGGCACACGTTGGTGACAGGCTTACCAGTCAAGGATTTCCTTAAGCTATGCTCGAATGGAAGGTCCGAGCGTAAATGTACTGATGGCCACGTCATCAAAGTCACCTTTAATCTCATTAAACAACTCCCAATATTTGTCGGAATATGTTTTAAGGCTCTCGCCCTCTTACATGCTCAGGGATATGAGGGAAGCTAATGACCTAGAAACTCTTCTGTAGGTCACGAACCGTGAACCAAATGCTTGAGTGAGTTTATGGAAAGAGTTTATGAATTCTGCCTTTAGGCCATCAAACCACCTCATCGCAATGAGTCTGAGACTGGACGGAAAGACCTTGCACATCAAGGTCTCATCCTTGGAATAAACAGTCATTCTCTGGTTGAAATGACTCACATGCTCAACAGGGTCAATTCGTCCATTGTAAATGGTGAACGTTAATTGATTAAAACGCCGAGGAAGTCTCGCTCCTTCAATCCTATGCGTGAATGGAGACTTGGAGATTTGGTCTAAAGCTCTGCTCATAGCATCATTTCCTACGCCCCTATGCGGCGGGCTTTTATACTGTCACTCATTATGAAACTCTTCCTCATAAGAGAAAGACTCACTAGGAGGGGTTAAAGACTTCCGTTTATAACTGATGTCTCTTCCATCGTTAGAAGAAACTTCACTGTCAGGAGAAGCCCGCTTCCTTTTTGCATGGCGCAGCTCCCCCTTCAACCGGTTAATCTCCCGCTGCATGTCTCTATTGGCCTTTGCATGGGAGATATGACTATCGCCTCGTAACTGGCTTTTCTCATTATGTATTGTATGTACACTTCCTTCACGATCACCTCTTCGTTCGAGGTTGAGGAAAGGATCACCATGTTAGGATGCCCTGGACTCTGCTGGTTGTTGACCTGGTTCAGCCATCATCAACCGTTGTTTTCACTCCTAGTCAAGCTCTCCCCACAGACGGCGCCAATTGTAGGGTCAAGATTAGTAGCTCAAGCCCAAAAGGTAAGGGATTGGAGCTCAATAAGCCCACTATAATGAATTTGTAGAGTGTGAATGAAAGAGCTGAGCTATTAGTAGGGGTGTCAAATGGGTGGGTTTGGGGTGGGCATAATTGGGTTGGGTATATAAAACCCATTTAACTAAATTGCTTCTAACCCAAACCCAACCCAACCCAATTATTATGGGTAAATCCCAACCCACCCAATTACCTAATTATCAAAATTACCAAAATAACCCTATAAGTGTAAATGACCAAAGTACTCTAAAATCTTCAAAAATGACCAAAATACCCCAAAACCTCAAAATTACCAAAATAACCACGAAACCTACAAAATGACCAAAATACCCTCGAAACCTAAATAAATGACCAAAATACCCCCGAAACCCAAATAAATGACCAAAATACCCCAAAACTTAAAAATTACCAAAATACTCCTAAAACCCAAAAAATGACCAAAATACCCCCAAAAACTTAAAATTACCAAAATACCCTCCAAAACCCAAAAAATTACCAAAATACCCTCCAAAACCCAAAAAATTACCAAAATACCCCCGAAACATAAAAAATGACTAAAATACCCCTGAAACCCAAAAAATGACTAAAATACCCCCGAAACCTAAAAATTACCAAAATAATCTCGAAACCTACAAAATGACCAAAATACCCCTGGAACCCAAAAAATGACCAAAATACCCCTGAAACCTAAAAATTACTAAAATAACAGCTTGTCAGTGAAGTAAACAACAGTTAATCAAGATATCAAGGGATGAACAAATGCGAAAACACACTTAAAAACTCAACAAATTGATGTCCGAAAAGGTATATTATTGATTAAAAGGTTAATACAGTTCTTAGAGTTACAGTAAAATTGTTCTCCTCTTTTTCTTCTTTTTTTTCTCATCCTCCTTCATCAGAGGCCTCTTCCATTTATATAGTCTCCTTCTAAACTATCTTCATCGTACACTTGTTCTTCATTTAAGCATTCACTTGAGTACATGTCACATCATGTATCTTCTTTAATTCTCCATGAGTGGTAGTAGCTGAGATTGCATCATGTATCTTCTTTAATTCTCCATGAGTGGTAGTAGCTGAGATTGCACTGTTCAAGGGTCTTCTCCACATAAATACGGCCAGAAAAATTGCTGCAGTGCATTAAACACGGTGGTAGCAGCTTTTTCTCTAGATATTTATTTATTTCTATCATCTTCATACGTGCAGAGAGTTCATCCTTATCGCTGGATCCTCCTGGAAGTTCACCTAAGTTGCCCAGGTATTTACGTGACCGATATTCTTCAAGTCCGAGGAGGGTATACTCCTCAGACTATACTCCCTTACCTTTTCCTTACGTGATTCTCCATTCTAGACCCTTTTTCCATCCTTTACCCCTCCTTGAAAATACTTATATCTTCAAATGGTGCCTGAGGCCCAACATACGTGTTTGGGCTTTCACCCCCCATACAAAGAATACCCCATCATAATTTGAGACCATACCTTAACGTAAGCATCCCACACATGGCAATTAATATAAGGGGAAACAAAAACTATGAAAGAACTACTAAGAAGAGAAATAGAGGGGGAGGAGAGAACAAATTAATATAACAGAAGCACACAGGGGAATCAAACAGCATTTCATTGATGAGAGAGAACAATACATTAGTATTATGGACGAGAGAGAGAAAAAATGGTACACATGTAATATTCTCTTCTCCTAACATTACAACTATAATATTCTCTTCTCATGAGAATAGAACAAGAGACAAATTAAGTGCATCCTTTTACGAAATACATACTAGGCACACCAAACACACAACTGGTGCTAAGTGCAAGGGTATGCCGAGTAATTTCATTTGCACCACCAACCAGTACATGCATCACCAACCAGTTTCAACTGAGTAATTGCATTTGCACCAAAAGAACTGTCAGCATCTTGCATACTGTGTAGTTAATGTAACAATGTAATACGCAAATAGTAGATTTCAAGGGGACTAGAAAAGCTAAAACTTTTTTCCGAAGCATTTGTGCAAAGTTTGGTCCATGCAAGGTTCCAGCTAGACAACTCTTTCATTACTCATGTAAATGGCTTAGCTAGTCCCTTTCACATATCAATTGCATGATAAATATTATACAAGTCTTGAAAAAAAAGAAAATCTAAAAAAGAAAGAAGAGAACCATATTATATTTCCCATGCTACTAAATATCTAATAATCATCATCAGGTCAAAGAAAAGCCTGACTGTGCTTTACGAATTCAACCACAGGAAACACAACTGGAGGCACGCATTGCAAACTGTATATCTCTTGTTAGCAATGTATAAAGCTAATAAAAAATTAGTTCCCAATTTCCCTTGGACTTGGATGTTTTCCTTGTAATGTATGTACATTAAAGTAGCTCAAAATGTCAGACTAAAAACTCTTGCATTAAAATACATAACTCACAGAGGCATTTCATCAAACATTTCATTGCATTTCAATTAGACCAACTTCGAACTCTAAAAAAAAAAATCTCCAACAATTTCTTAACAAAACTAAACCAACCCATGCTTACTAGTAGATACAGACCCACATAGAAAAATCCAAACGAAATCCACACAACCCAAATACAAACAAAAACAGAAATACAGACAAACCCACAAACAAGTCAAAAAAAAAAGATACAAGACCCACTGATAAACACAAAATCCCATTGATATTTTATTGATGCAGATTTGGAATTGGAGGAGGAGAGAGATGGATAGGGTAGGAGGAAGAGAGGGTTAGTGCGAACTTAGGCTAAGAGAGACAAACCTGAACACCATGGTGCTTGCGGCTTCAACGTTGTTGTTGCAGCTTGAGGCAGAGAAGACGCAAGTGTTGTGGGAGGATTTCCCAAATTCCACGGTTATTGAGGGAATTTGAAATCAATAGATTTGGACATTGAAATCCAGGATGGATTTGGGCCAAATTTAAATTCTATATTTTTGGGCCCCCCAAATCCAAATCTTAGCCCAAATCCCATGCCATCCAAACAGACACTTGAATCCTTGCTATATGCATACCTCAACTTTATTACGATGGATTGATGCTCAGAGGTCCAATGAAGGAATATTTGAGGAAGTCAAGAGTGTTTCTCAAAAACCAAATCCAGAAAGCTGGAGAGCAAATCCCTGCTTGATTCCAAAAACGTCATTATTTTATGCATTATGGGCTTTGCTTCAACTATAAGTGGCAACTGATAACTTCTACATAGTACCACAACTCACAACCAGGCCTGTCAACGGACCAAGCTGAGATGAGATAAGTCTCGTCCAAGTACAGCCCAAAACATAAATGCCTCAGCCCAGCTCAAATTGTATATCATGTTACTGATCGAGCCCCCCTCATAGCGGCCGAAAGCCTCGTAACTTAAGTGGCTGATATCTTCTAGTGTTTTCAATGAAAACATCTAGGATTCATATATCTCCACCCCTAATTAGCCATGTATTTAAAATAAATAAATAAAAAGAAACTCACCTTGTAGTGCCGGAATTGAATTACCTGTTCATTTGGGTTGCCCTTGGATTTGAAGACTCAAATTAAGGGATTTGAAGAATGATTGCTATTATAAATTGTTTAATAAATTTAACAACATATGGATATGGTAATTGAGTTGTGGTAGTTTTGCTGAACAAATATAATTCATATATATTGGAAATTTAAATTGACTTCTTACACCTAATCATTTCAAATCCACATATTAATAGAGCTTAATTCCATTCATAAATTTCATTTAATAAAAAAATATTAAAATTTCTTAATATATTCAAGTGATTTAAACTATAATTTGAAATTCAAATTCTCTCCTAATACCTCTATTCAAACCAAAAATCATTGTGGGTTCTAATTAACTCAACTGGTAAAGTCTCTAATGGTTGAATAAGAGATCTAGGGTTCAATCCCCAACTACACCAAAAACCAATGACTTTTTCTTCTTCTTTAAATTTTTTTTTTTTTTTTTTCAATTACAACCCAATAGTTTTTGTATCTTTAAAGTGACCTTGAGGTTGGATGTTTTATATTTTAAGGGACTGAGTGGAGGAGAGGGGGGGGGGGGGGGGGGGGTGGCGTTTCTAGGCTGTGAATGTTTACTGTACATAATCCATAAAAGTTATTAAAAAAAATGATGCCTCTTAAATGCAAATATCAAAACCAATCAAAAAGTTAAAAACAAAGATTTTAAACTTCTAAACACATTTTTCTTCAAATTCCCAACCAAAAAAAAAACTATATTTACACATCAGTTCATATGCAACTAATGATGACCAGATTAGACAACACACATAGTCTCATGCACTTAATTTAGCAAAGATTTGCATGTAGTGTGTGCAACTAGTATATGTACAAAGCACAAAAAAAGTGATATGTAGATAGTAATCAAAAAAAATTTCTACATCATCAATCACACTGGTTTGAAAGTGACTATCACCTAAAGAGTTATATTATATAACTCTCACATTTCCTTGAAAACACGCTTGCAATCATGTAAAAGTATTTTAATTCTTTTTGCTTTTTCCTTTTGTTTTTATTTTTATTTTTTTTTATTATTATTTATTTATCATGCATGGGCATGTAAGAGATAGAAAAGAAATTCTCTTGTTGCACAATCTTTTGTTTTTAAAGAAATTAACACCTCGTTTTATCTTTCTGTGTAAGAACTACACCTTACTAAGCATGACTTTTATGATATGCATAAGCACTACATAGCACAAACTAGCAAAATGCAAAAAGTAGCTCATCAAACCTAAGCAAGGTACAAAAACATTAAATGTAAATTTCATTGGCTAACCTAATTAGACACGAGGTGGTGTGCAATACCAAAAAAAAAAAAAAATCTTTTTATATTATGACCAAAGATAAAAAAAAAAAGCACACATTATGCTAAATGAATAAAATGCAAAAAAGCAATACATAAACAGTGCTCAACTAAGCTATAAAGGGTACACAAACAAGAAATATCAATTTCTTAATTAACTCATGAGTACATGTACAAACTAGTACATACTCATACTAAATAAGAAATAGCTTATACACTTAATTATGCAACTCATACTTTTTATGTTTCTCCACAATATCAAGCACAAGCATGTTCTAAATCAAGAGAGAGATATTATAATTCATATAATCCTCAAGAAAAAAAAAATACAAAATAAATTATTTTTGTCTTTTTGAAAATTTTCAATGTTTTTGGATGTTTTTTATTAAACAAAACAAAACAAACTAAAACAAAACAACCAAAAACTAAAAGAAAACATGTCTACAAATAATTGAAAGAATTGAATCAAGGACAAGTAAACTGCACTCACCTTAGCAAATCTTTTCTCACCTATACAACACGCATCTTTGAATTTGTATGTGAAAAATCATGAGAAGCAGAGTATATTTGAGGGATTACACAATTCTTCTGTGAGATACCAAAATCCTACAATTTCCTTTCACAAGCCAACAAGCTTAAATTTTTGAAAAGCATATGAAACAATTTATCAGGACTTGAAGCATGAGATATGTCATCACATATCCTAGACTGAACTACAGAATACTTAAATTTCAATTTATGACAATTAGGACGAATGTGGCCATAAACACCACAAAAGTGACAAATAGGAACAAATTTAGGAACATTAGTATACCCAAATTCGATCTAATATGACCAACAACACCACAAAAGTGACAGATAGGCACAAAAACATATTTATTTTGCTCTCTAACAGTAGGTTTAAAAACTTCAGTGTCTACATCAAAACTTTTATCTTTGTCTAACCTACCAAAATAAGTCTTTTCTTTATAATTCCTCTTAAAATGAGGAATATAAACTTTTTCATCTTTAGGCTTAATGGAAATAGAAACAAATTTGTTACCAATAGCAAGTTTAGTATTAGACAAATTTTTAAGTTTAGCTTTAGACTCAGCTAACTTTTGTTCCAAACTTTTCATCTTTTCATCTTGAAAGGAAAATTGATTTCTCAAATTTTCATTTTTTTATTAGATTCATCCATTCTCACAATCAATTCATCTTTTTCAAGATTAGCCAATTTTAACTATTCCTTGAATTTCTTGGCAATTTTCATAGATTTATATAATTCCTTACTGAGAGTTTCACAGGCATCAATAAAATCAACAAAAATATTAGCATCTTCTTTATTCAAATTTTCACAAATATGAGCAGAAATACAATTAAAATTATCAATGATAACAGGGATCAAGGATCTCACTCAGGACATTAATCCAATCAGAATGAACCTGCTTTGATACCACTTGTTAGATCGTTTAAACCCTTGTGTACTCAGATTGTTTAACCTAATTAATTAACCAAATTAATACATAGGTTTATTATTTAGATTTAGGTTAAATACAAACTGTGGGGCCAGAATAAGTCAGCAACCCCGGCCCACTCCAAACCAAGCCCAGAGGCCCACGCCGAGGATGCCTCCACGATCCGAGGCCCGAGGACGAAAGTTTAGAGCCCAGGACCCAAGGAGCATTGCCGAGGATGGTTACATCCTCGGTAGGCCGAGGCCAGAAAGTGGGCATACAACACACCTTTAAGGGGAGTCTCCCCAAGCATCCAAGGAGCAAATAGCAGGAACCAATCACCGGACATTGAAGCATGGCGGAGGAGCAAGTCCCAGGTGAACTGTCACCTCCACATTAAATGCCCTCAACTAACGCTCTGGCCGCATTAATGAGGACAGGACCTCTGAACAGTGCCGTCTTGAGCGCTGCAACCCACTGGAGGTATGGGAATGCGGCTGATGGGACAGGCACTCAAGTGGAAACCGGATTGATCAACAAATGTAGGGCTAGGATCAACTGAGTGAGAAGTATATAATGTAAAAATCCCTCTTGTGAAGGGGACGAACGAAAAACCAGAGAAAAAGGAATACTGTAGCAAAGTATTTTCTCTCAACTCTTGTAACCTTTCCGAAAAGAGATAATAGGAACTTCCAGCTCCATAAGGCACGTCCGAGGAGCCTCATTGTGTGTTCAAACCCACATTTCGGTTATTAGCAATCACGTACAACCATGCATGGCCGTTGCATTCTTTACTAAGGCCTAGCTCTTGGGCCCACACTCTACAAATTTATTGGAGGGATAGCATGGCTTGGGTCCACTCTCTCAATCCTCAGAGAGCGCTCGAATCCACCCCCTACACAAACAATCATATCACATAAAGCGGAAAATAAATAACACAGGCGATATGATGACATAGGAAAACCAATGAAACTGTTTAATTTCAAGGTAAAAAACTTGGGGATGATTTAACCTAAACAATCATCAAGGCAACAAATTCACTAAATAGAATGGAATTTTTTGCAATAAATTTTTCCCAAAATCTAATGCTACCTCTTATAGTACTTACTCACGTAGCCACATGTAGCTTCGAATCCACAAACTCTTCTATCTGAATTTGTTGAACACAAACACCCACGTTTGTAACTCTAAGACCCCACTCAACATTTTAAATCATTAATTATGTATGATCTTGTTGTAGCAATTTTAGATTTACCGGTTCTAATAATGTTTCGATAGTGACTTTAAAAGGAGAAAGCACAGTAACTTTTAGATCTCAAAAGAGCACCTCCAAAGTCTCTTCAAAACATGCCTTAGGATTTCCTTTAAATACTAGGAGAATTAGATTTGAAACCCTAGTCACTTAATGGGCTTGATGGGCTTAATTAAAATTCTGCAGAAACGCATTTCGATCGGTCTAGTCTTCTTCTCGATCAGTCGAATCTGGAATGTTTCGAATTTCCTGAACCTGCAGCTTCCTTTTTCTTGTATTTGACCTGTAGCACATTGAACATTGTCTAATCAAACCTATAGACTTAGGAATTTATATCTAGATAAGTTTGTGTTCACAGTTTACTAATTATTTTAAACTTTTAGAACCTAACAATGATGAACAACAACCATATACAATTACGTATGTAATTTTAAATTTGATATGTAGTTTAAGAATGATATGACAATTCTGTATTGCAAAGGAATGATGACAATTCTATATTGCAATAACGATAGGCGTTATTCAACCTAGTTTGAATATGTGGCCTTAGAATGACTTCAATATATTTTTATACTAAATTTATGATGGATTCATTTACGGTATAATGTCAAATTTTGTTAAACACATTATTATTAGATGACTTTGGATATTCAACAAGTTTGCTAGTGGTACAACAAACATGATAAAGTTTTATTTATTGCCTTTTTTTTGCTTAAGAAATTATTTATAAACAATTAACCACCTATTTCTTTAACTAGAAACATATTCTTCTATGTTCTTTTGTCTCTAATTTATTTTCTAACTTGTTTTTCACATTTTTAGCGCCCTATGGTTTCATATACAATTGGAGGAAGCTCAAGATTGGTCCAAGATATAGACATCTTATATAGAAAATTTCAACTGTATTTTGAGTTTCGTAAAAATATTATTTAAGGATATTATTACCTGAACTTATATTGTTATTATGTATGAGTCTTAAAAGCTATGTCTCTTGAATTTTATGTTGGATTATATATATATATATATATCACTACAAGAAAAATAGGCTATTGCGGAGGGCCAGAAGCGCCGCTAAAGCCCAAAAAAGCGCCGCTAAAGGTACATTTGACCTATAGCGGCGGGTGCTATTGCGGCGGGCCGTCCTCGTCAGTGTTGTAGTGCCGCTATAGGTCGATTGCGGCGGTCGCGAAAAGCGCCGCAATAGATCTGCCATTTAGCGGCGCTTTTGGTCTATTGCGACAGGCTAAAAATCGCCGCCATATGAGGTTGCCATTCGGGTCAAGTGGCCTTTTAGTGGCGGGTTAGGCCCGCCGCTATATATAGTGAGTTTTTAGATACTATCGTGAAAGATAATATGCTTTGTTTTGAATTAATATTATATGGTTGAATGTAATACCCATATCTCATATTATTTTCTTTTTGGAATTCTATTTTGCATATTATTTTTACTATATTTACTAGAAAATATGCAAGAGGTCTAAATAGTGTAAATGAGAAATGATTTCGATGTAACATTGAACAAATTATGCGTAAATCCCCAAGACTCATTGATGAAGCACTTTTTTTCTTGTATTTCTCTAAAGAGAATCAATATCATATCATACCAACCAGTTATTTCCGTACGGATACATAGGCCAGTGCAAAAATGGGGTTGAAATGTACCACTCCACAAGTACAAATTTTGAGCGCCACTTTTTTGGTTTCACCTTATGCTCCACCAATCATAATATGTCATGTGGTTGATTTAATTAACTTTGGCTATTATATAAAGGAAGTCAAATGAATACATAGTAAATTGTAATTAGTGGAATATAAAGTAAAATACAAAAAGTGGTACAGAGAATTTGTATTCCTGCTCCACATATTGGGGTATACCAAATTGTTTCGCCCATACTAGTTTATATTCCATATTTCCGACAAAGATATGCATATTAGGCCGAAATTAAACCAATTTTTTTTTGGGGCCTTTAAATTTCTTTTTATATTTTGTTCAACCTCTTCCTCTATGCTTCTTCTTCTTTTTCATTCAACATTTTCTTCTACGCCTTTCAGTTTTCCCCATATCTTACTTTTGTGTGCCCCTATGAAATAAATAATGTTTGAACCACCCAACTTCTCAGACCACAAGAAATGTGTAAAGACTGATTTTATTCATACCTCACCCAAAAAAAAAAAAAAAAAAAGAAAAAAAGAAAAAAAGAAAAGAAAAGAAAAAAAAGTGGGTTTTATTCAATTCTCACTCACCAACCTAGGCCACATACAGGTTAATATTCCGTATTTCGGCAAAGAAATGCATATCAGGCCGAAATTAAACCAATTTTTTTTAGGGCCTTTAAATTTCTTTTTCTATTTTGTTCAACCTCTTCTTCTATGCTTCTTCTTCTTTTTCATTCAACATTTTCTTCTACGCCTTTCAGTTTTCCCCATATCTTACTTTTGTGTGCCCCTATGAAATAAATAATGTCTGAACCACCGAACTTCTCAGACCGCAAGAATTGTGTAAAGGCTGATTTTATTCATACCTCACAAAAAAAGAAAAAAGAAAAAGAAAAAGAAGTGGGTTTTATTCAATTCTCACTCACCTACCTAGGCCACATGGCCTTTGTTAACAATATAGCGTGAGAGAGAAAGACTGTATAGTCTGTATATTTTGTCTAAATAATAATGTACAATAGAGAGCCTTATATAGGCTAGGTATGTGTGCAGTACAAATAATATGAGTAAACTACAAGTACAGTATACTGGGCTAAGCCAAATATGCTAATCTAATCTAAGTTATATACTAACATCCCCCCTCAAACTCGAGGTGGCAAGGAGGAAGCCAACTGGAGTTTGGATATAAGATCTCAAAGACGACCAGGCGAGTGAGTCTTGGTGAATAAATTAGCATGCTGGTCAGTAGAGGAGATGAAGAACAACTTGAGATTGCCTTTCTTGAGATGCTGGCGAGTTCTGTGGCAGTCGATCTCAATGTTCTTGGTGCATTCATGGAGGACATCATTATGAGCAATGTAGATAGCACTACGATTGTCACAATAAAGAGGAGTGGCAGTGGGCTGTGGAGCATCCATGTCAACCAAGAGCTAGAGAAGCTAGACAAGCTCGTAGGTGGTGTTAGCAATGGCACAATACTCAGCCTCAGTACTAGAACGGGAAACCGCATCTTGCTTCTTGCTACACCACGAGACAAGAGAAGTACCTAACAGGAAACAGAAACTTGTGATAGAGCATCGATCAGTCGGATCACCTGCACAGTCCGCATCTGAATAAGTATGAAGCTCGAGAGAAGATCGAAATGAGTTGTGGAGACCATGACAAAGTGTGCCCTTGACATACTGGAGAATCCGAAGAATGGCAGCATAGTGGACAGAACAAGGGGCATCCATGAACTTACTAACCATATCCATGGCATGTGAAATATCCAGATAAGTAACAGTGAGATAAATCAGACTACCAACCAACTAACGATAACGAGTACCATCAGATATGGGGTCACCATTTAAGGGTGTGAGCTTTGCATTTGTATTCCAAGGGAGTGGAAACAGTCTTGTTATCGGTGATACCGGCTTTGGAGAGAAGATCAGAAGCATATTTTGCTTGGGAAAGATAGTATCCATCAGAGGATGAGGTAACCTCAAGCCCAAGAAAATAGCTGAAAGTGCCCAGATCTTTCATCTCAAAATGCTGACTAAGGAAGTGTTGAAGAGAGCGGATACTTACGAAGGGCATCTAGTTCTTTGTTCCTAGCTTGCTGCCAAAGAGGGTTAGTATGGGCCTCACGATAGGTGTAAGATTCATAGAGGGTGGCAAGAGCAAAAGAGCAGTGATAATCAATGAGATAAGGGGGAGGAATGCTTATTAGAGAGGAACGACAAAGTTCAGGGCCAAAAGAGACCCAGGAGAGGGTGGTGCCACAGGATCCAAGACAGGCGGGTCATATGTCGGGGACAGAATCGGAGACGAGTAATTTGGAAAGGCAGCCGATGTCGAAGAATCCTCCATAAGTTCAAGATAGAGAGAAAGGAAAAGATCAGTAAAAATGGGAGACTCTGAAGAAGAGGACGCAGGAAACTACTGAAGACTTGTGAAAGGACGATGTTCCCAAAACTCAACATGACAGGAGACATGAAGGCGATGAGAAATGGGATCATAGCAGCGAAACCCCTTTGAGATACACCATAACCAAGGAAACAACAGAGACTAGCACGAGGCTAGAGCTTTGTTTGTTCATGAGGAGGAAGAGAGACAAAGCAAGCACAACTAAAAACCCGAAGAGTGGAGTAGTCAGGGGTGTGACTATAGAGAAGCTTGAATGGTGATTTGTTGTGTGTAGTTAGTGAAGAAACACGATTAATGGTGTACACAGCAGTGAGTGCGGCCTCACCCCAAAAGCGCTCAAGAAGAAAGGCAGAAATGAGAAGGGTGCAGACAACATCAAGAATGTGATGATGTTTTCATTCTGCACGACCATTTTGTTGAGAGGTGTAAGGACAAGACCGCTAAGTAAGGGTCCCATGACTGTCTAAAAAGGATAGGAAAGATTTATCATTATATTCTTGAGCATTATCTGATTGAAAGACTTTGACGTTGTGATTGCACTGTGTTTCAATCATTTTATGACATGTTTGGTAAATAGACACAAGTTCAATCCTATGGTGAAGCAGATAAATCCAAGTATATCAAGAAAAATCATCCACAAATATGACAAAATATCTAGATCCCCTCAGCGGGAACAGGTGCAGGACCCCAAATACCAAAATGTATAAGATCAAAAGGTGCAGAAAAAAAGGAGTCACTATTATTAAAAGGCAATTTTGTTTGTCTGCCAAAATGACAGAAAGTACAATCAAAATTTTGAAACTGAACTAAACCTAAATGACCTTGAAAAGCTAATAACTGAAGACGGGATACGGATAGATAACCAAAACGAGCATGCCATAAATCAAGTGAGGGGGTGGTAGTGGTAGCAGCAGCAGAAACAACTTGTGAATGAATCTTCAAGTCTTGAATCTCAAACATATGACCAACCTTACGGCCTATCCCAAGCACTTGACCCATTCGAGGATCCTGCACATCCATATCATGATTAGTAAATAGAAGATCTATGCCTAATTCACAAAGTTAACCAACAAAAAGAAAATTGAGGGATAACTTTGGGATATGAAAAGTGTCACTAAGGGATAAACAAGGAGAAGAAATTGTTACTTTATGACTAACAGGCATAGGAGTTCCATCAGCAGTGTAAATGGTGATGGGGTGTTCTAAGGGTGCCTTATCAGAAAATTGGAATTCATCAGGAGTCATATGGTTACAACATGCAGTATCAAAAAACTAAGGTTGTTTACTTGAGGTGACAGAAAGGGCAGTGGAAGTTCAGGATAAAACCTGTTGAATTACTGCCTCAATATCAGCTGTAGTAAGTGAGGAAGCCAAAGATGGACCTGTACGAATCGATGGATCTGAAGGACATATAGCAACTGTTTGAGGAAAAGAATTTTTATTCTGCTCTCGCATAAATTTCTGCAGTGTGCAACAAACTGAGATGTCATGGCCTTTGGCACGGCAAAACTCGTAGCGAGTACCTTTGGAAGATTGAGATGTGGGACGCTCAGAGTTTATTCGTGGAGGAGCAGTGAATGCAACAATGGGAGGCTGTGGAGATGGTGTAGCCAATACATGATCAGATGATGACATGTGATGAGTAGGTCGACGGTTCTCCTCAGAAATGAGTTCCTTGACTATAGCATCAAGAGAAGAAGTAGGAGACCGGCTAAGCAGACAAGCCCTAGTAGGCTCAAAATCCTCACGTAAACCCATCATGAAGTGCATAAATTTGCAGCAATCCCGATATTTGACAAAGAGCTCAATGTCCTTAGAACACACTAGTGGAGGATCTACATCAAAGAGTTGTTCCCACATAGTAGAAGTCTAAGAATAAAAATCAGAAATAGACTGACTTGTCTCTTGCCGCATTTGATAAAGCTTTGATTCAACGTGGAACTCCAGGCTTGAATCATTAGTGCAATTATAGCGATCGACCAGAAATTTCCAAGCAGCCTCAGCAGTCTTAAGACGAGGAAGAAGATTATGAATGGAGGGAATAAAGGTATTGATAAACCAAGACAATATCTTACTCTGAATACTCTCCCATTCCTCTAGGTGTTCTTCATAATCATCCGCTATAACAGCAGTCTTGGAGGCATCTTTAGCAGTTGTGGCTTTGAACTGAGGTTTTGGTATTGGCTTAGGAATTGATACAGTCACATATCTCCATAATTTATGACCCTTGAGAAAGACAGTCATCTTCTGAGACTATGCATGATAGCTAGTAGGACCATCCAATATAATGGTGATAAGACGTATAATATCTTGTTCATTGTGTTGAGCCATAATGAAGAAAATGACCAAAAAGTGGAATTTAGAGACCTTAAATGAAAAAATAGAGCCCAAAATCAGAATCTACGTGAAAAACTGAACAAGATAAGCCCGGTTCAAAAATTGACTTTGGTGAAAAAGTCAACGGTCAACGGTTTGCTGACGTCATTGGATGACATGTGCTGCTGACGTGGCAAATGACATGCTAGGGTTGACGTGGCAATCAGAAGGGCTGAGCGCGTGTCGCAACTGGAGGCTTGTCAGGTGCGTGAGGATCGCGGCAGCGCATGAGAGCGCATGCCGCATGTTTTCGACCGGCTGAAACTTAGGGCAGCACGTGTGAGCTCTGTTAGGACTGTTTCTGGCTAGGTTTTGATCGGAGAAGTCTGATCTATCACGTTGTGACTGCGGTTTGACGATTTGACTTATGAATTGACTAGATCCGAGAGGTAGTGGTTGAGTGTGACGGCAATGACTCACTTTTGACGGTGGCTACTGGAAGGTAAGGGCAGCGGAAGAACGCCAGAAAACACCACTAGGTCAGAGCAATGGTTCTGATACCATGTAAACAATATAGTGTGAGAGAGAAAGACTAAATAGTTTGTATATTTTGTGTAAATAATAATGTACAATAGAGAGCCTTATATAGGCTAGGTATATGTGCAGTACAAGTAATATGAGTAAACTACAAGTATAGCATATTGGGCTAAGCCCAATAGGCTAATCAAATTTAAGCTATACACTAACAGCTGCTTCAATTTTTTCTCCAAGTTTCTTTTTTTTTTTTCTTTTTTTTTTCTTTTTTTTTTTAATTTTGATATTTTTGATCTTTTTTTTTTTTTTTTTTTTTTTTCCCCTTAAACTAATTGTAGGTCTAATAATAATAATAATTATTATTGGACTACTATATTTGCATCAAGAATTAATAGATTAGGTTATAACTCTTAACAAAAATTAAGGGTCATGTTTTTATTATTGGACTACTATATTTGCATCAAGAATTAATAGATTAGGTTATAACTCTCAAAAAAAATTAAGGGTCATGTTTTTATGTGATTGACATATCTTTCAACAAAACTCACTTTACATGTAATTGAATCTTAGTTTCTAGTGTTTTTAAGAAAACCTTGAGTGAATCACAAGTGGTATTATTGAAGACACAAAACCGCAAAAAAAAATGCTTAAAAAAAGCTAAAACAGTAGGTCTCAATACCTCCTCGATACCTATTGATCTATCAAGTCTCGGGAAAATTGAATATAAACTTCCGTTTTCAGCCTACATTGACTTGGCTTCCTAGGGATTCATGCACTAGAGTTCCAAAGCATATAGAAGACATATTTTATAGCCATCATCATAGAGACAAACAGACACACACATAACAGGATTTGTTACGACATTTGTGTAGCTAGTGTTTTAAGCTACTTCTGGTTCATCCAAACATGGATTGAAGAACTCTGCAAAGCTACAACAATAAAAAAGGTTGTTTTGGAGTCAATCACAAATCGGGAGATTCGTGCAAAGGAGAAGTCTTTTACAAGATTAAGTCCAATTGGAGATTAGAACTGAGATTGATATAGCTCAATAGGTTTTATAGTAGGTATGTACTTTAGGATAGGCCTATAGGGTATGATTCCTTGTACTTGTAACCATTCTTTTTTTTTTTTTTTCTTTTTTTAATTTATTAGTGGATTCTTTGAGAGTGATGAATTGAAATTCACTTGGTAGGGTTTTGCTTCCGAGGGTCTACCCCATCATGATCAAATCGTCATGTCAAATTTATTTTCCGCTGCACTCTAATTTAGTTTGGTGATTTGATTGTGCCTTACTCTGATTTGCATATAATTTTACTAATTAATTAACTTTGTAATTGGATTAATTAACTGGGATCAATCTATAATCCAACACAAATTTTAGGTTTTGATATATATATATATATATATATATATATTAGTAATAACCCTAAAATAATATACTAGTATCAAAATATTTCATTTTCTTAGCTAAATTGAAACAATCTTCACTATGATATTAACCATCTTGGTTTCCCTTAAACAATTGACCACGATATTATAATGACAGCATGATTTTTTCTTCCTAGTTAGCCTTGACTATCTTTCTATACTAAGCAAGTCAATATAATTATTAAAAAAAGAAGAAGGAACATATGACCCCTTGATGAAGACATGAAGAAATGATTTATAATTAAAATTTGAATTTTTTCTTGCATCACTATGAGGATTTAAGGTTCTTGTTGATTTTATATTTAGTTTATTTATGGTTGTTATGGATTCTAGGTTTTTTTTTTTTTTTTTTTTTTTTTACTCTAAGATAGAATTATACTCTAACTTAATCTAAGTGTATATATGTGTGAGACTTTCTACTAGAGACTTGAACTTCAACTCTTGTCCCCCCACCCAATAAGAACTTGTACTTGTAGAGTTATTATCACACCAAGGATACGCAGTGGTTATTCTAGGGTTTTATGAAGCAAAAGTTGGTTACTAGATTTCATAGGTTTTTGTTGCCTTCAATTTTGTTTTTTTTTTTTTTAACAAAAAAACTTTATTGAAGACCAAAACAGGCCAAAAAAAAAAAACAACAAAAGGGTTGTCCAAAAACTTACAGTCATGCCTCTTTCAAGATTACATTTACAAAAGCAAAAGGACTATTCCCTAAATCAAAAGATCCATAAAAAGAATTAAGCATAGATCATCTAGCTAAGGATTGTGCTGCTGTATTTGCTTCGCGGTTAACATAACTAAAGCTAGCATTTGCGAATCTTCCCAATTGCAGTCTCACATCAGCAACAAAGTTCTTAATTCTCCAAGGAACTGCAGCACCATCATCCCTTAAGGCCTCAATGCAGCTTCTGCAGTCTCCTTCAAAAATCACATTACCAAAATTTGCTTGACAAGCTAAATTCATTGCCCATAGTATTGCCTCAGCATCTGCTTGGACAGGGGTGTTGGTGTCTACTTTTCTTGAGACTGCAAATACCAGTAACCCTCTCCAATCTCTGGCACTGACTGCTATAGTTGAGCTTGAATCTCCAATAGCTGCATCACAATTCAAATTGAAGGCATTTTGTGGTGGTTTTGTCCAGCTTAAATCTCTTCTAACTAGATGGTTATTAGAGCTTAATTTAGTTATAGCTCAATGCTCATGAAAGATTATAATCAAATTTTCGCAAACCTGTTCATAAACCATAGATTTGTTTTCAAAAACACCTTGGTTTCTACACTTCCAAAGCCACTCAAATTAGTAGGGCACCAAAAACTAAAAACTTGCATCTTTGATCCTCATCTGACTTCATGAACCAAGGGGGTCAAAAAGGAAATCTAGCCACTGGTCAAGATTTGATACTTGGATTTCATCAATTTTGATACTCCACCAACTCTCATACCACAAAGCTCTTGATAGATGGCATTGGACAAATCGATGGTAGGCTGTTTCTTGTTCACCTCCGCATAGAGGACATCTTGGGTCAACTTCTCTATTCAACCTTATCATATTGTCTTTGGTAGGGAGGATATTGGACGATACATTCCATAGCAGAAGCTTGAGCCTTTTATGGAGCTTGGACTTCCATATCCTACTACGCTTCTCATCAAGTTGAGGACAAGCTGATGAGTTCACCACTGTTTATAGGCTGACTTCACTGAAATTTCTTCGCTATTTGATTTAATCCACGCCCATCGCTCTCTCCTCATCAAATAGAGAATCTAGCTTGTCTACATCCCACATTGTTGCCTCTGGTTTTATCAACAGTCCTACTATTAATTCTAAGCCTTCCACTCCCTGTATTCTCAGAACAGATTTAAATTCTAGAGCTTCCAGCACCTATGGATCATCCAAAATCCGAATGCTAAGCTCATCACCCACTAGTTTGACAGTTCCATCCATCAGAATCTTTTTTCCTTTCTCCAGGCTTTTCCAAGTCCAAGATGAGCTATTTGAACAATTTAAATTTAGCCAATTTCCTCTTACCTTATATTTAGCTTTTAGAATTTCCACACACAAAAAGTCTTTGTTAGTTAAGACCCACCAAGCTAATTTTGCCAAGAATGCTAGGTTGAAATCTACAAATTTTCGAAACCCCAATCCTCCTTCTTCTCTCGACTTGCACAGGGAACTCCAAGCCATAGGAGTCCAATAATGCTTACTCCATTCCTTGGATTCCACCAGAGACGCCTCAAAATACTATCCAATTCATCTGATAATTTTGTCAGCAATAAACCAATTGACATGGGATACATTGGCAATGTTTGGGCCACTGACTTAATAAGAGTTGCTTGTCCCATCTGAGAGAGGCTTTTGCATTTCCAGCTGCTTGTTTTGGATTCCATTCTCTCTTTTATGTTTTTGAAATCCTCATTCTTACTTCTAGACAAAAATAATGGGATTCCCAAATACTTAGTCTTTCATGGCAACTTCTTAAGTCCCCATCTATTCTCAATTTGCTTTAAGAACTGAGGATGAACCTTTTTCGAGGCAAATACTCCAGATTTATCCCAACTTATACTTTGCCTAGACCATTCACAATAGGTCTCTAGGTATTCCATCATCTTCTTCATCTCTCCCAACTTAGCATTACAAAATAACATAACATCATCTGCATACCTAAGTTTCGTCACCATAGGAGCATTTGCTACCAATTTCACTCCTTTTATATTGTTTCTATTCACTTCCCTGTTTATTAGACATGCTAAAACTTCACACCCAATGATGAATAAGTATGGGGACAAGGGATCTCTGTTATGATCCTAGTGTCCTATATGGATTAAGTTTAAACTTAACCATGTGTTTATAAGCTTTTGAGCACCCTTCCCTTGCAAGCTGGTTTTCAAGGGTAAGTTCTACCCATGGGTTTGTAACATTTGATATCAGAGCCAACCATCACCCCGAGTAATTGGGTGTAGTTCATTGAATATAGGATCAAAGGCATTGCGGCTTTGTAGTTGGATCCCAAAGGGTGCGACCTAGAGATTAGATTAAAATTACTAATAGGTGAGTGGAGCCATCAAAAGAGAAAGGGCTACCATCGGGTCAGTGTCAATAGAGTGAGTCGTCATGGATGTCAGCTATGGAGCGTGGTGGTATGTTATGATCTTAGTGTCCCACATGGATTAAGGTTAAGCTTAACCATATGTTTATAAGCTCTTGGGCACCCTCCCCTTGCAAGCCGGTTTTCAAAGGTAAGTTCTACCCATGGGGTTGTGACAATCTCCCTGTCTAAGTCCTCTAAAGGGACATATCTCAGCATCTCTATTGCCATTCAACAATACAATGTACTAAACTGTTAAGATACACTATTGAATCAAATGAACAACCTTCAGATTGAACCCAAAGGTGTTTAGGGTGTTCAAGAGGAACCTCCACTCTATTTTATCATAGGCTTTATGAAAATCTAATTTTATTCCCAATAAGCCTCTTTTTCTCTTTGTGGATCTAAAGCTGTGAACAATTTCCTGTGCAATTATAGAATTTTCTGTGATGTTTTTATTCAGTATAAAGGCAACTTGGGTAGGATCAGTCATTCTATCTAACAAAGGTCTTAGCTGCTACACTAGAATTTTTTATATTACTTTATAACTCACATTGCACAAGCTTATAGGCCTGAATTGGTTGAAATTGGACGCACCTTGGGTTTTAGGAATTAGTGTGATGAACGTTTGATTTAATTCCTTTAGCAGCCAGCCTTCTTTGAAAAAAACTCTTCACAACTTCAATCAACTAATTGCCAACAATGAACCAATAATGTTTGTAAAAAATCTCTGGCATTCCATCAGGGCTCGGAGCTTTTAGAGGTTGCATCTCAAAAATCACTTGCTTTATCTCCTCTTCTAACGAGACCCTTGCTAATTCTTCATTATCAGCCTCCTCTATGCATGGCTCAATGAGCCCTTTAAGGTCATTAGGAAACCTTGGGTTTTCAGATTTATATAGCTGTCTGAAACTCTTTGCAAAATACTCTCTTATTTCCTTTTTGCTTAGAAGCTCAATCGGGTCATGAATGAAGTAGAAACTTGAAAGCTAGAGTTATTGACTCTTAAGTGTCAACCAGCACTTTGGCCTAGAATATTAATGTCAAACAACACTTGAAGACCTTTAAACGATAGTTAGGTTCTAACCTTAAGTGCCAATCAGCCCTACATGCTCGTCTTACCTAGAGTTCCTACTTCCTACCATCGACTCCTTGGGGCTAGAGACACGTGTTCTAGCTTGTGGATTCAAGTTGGAGCTTAGAGTCAAGTCAATTCATGAAGAAAATCAAAGAGTCATAGTTACAAGTTAGTTCTTAGTAGCATAATAAACAATTAAACACATGTTGAGTTCCTATTGCGCACATGCCCCTATTAGTACATAGGTAAAGAAGGGACCAACCCTATGGAGTATCGAGCCATGTGGGCCAATAGGATGAGGTTATGGTTCTATAAATAGTGGATTGTAATCTCACTTCTATTCATTGAATTAAACCTACCAAATTGTTTATTTAGGAGTGGAAAAGGGAGACAAAATGGAGGGAGTCAATAATTTTCTCCTTTAACCCACTAAAACTCCTCAAAGTCGGAGAGAAAATCCAAGTGAAAATAAGGAGTTGGTGTTTTGGACGAAATTGACAAGCCATAATGTTTATATATATATATATATATATATATATAATTTTTTTTTTTTGTCTTTGATGTTATCATTCGATGTTTTTTCTCCCTCATCCTTTATTTTTTTCAACATTATTTTTTGAGCAAAAATAATGTTGAAATTTTTTTTTTGTGTTCTTGAATTTCTTGTGCTTTTTATTTTAATGAGTGCCCTTTCATATACAAATTTTTAATAAAAATACAATATGTTTTTATTTTATTTTATTTTATTTAATAGGGATATGGTAGTAAATTTATACAAAATTTATTTCTATTCTCTCATATTTATTCTCAACCAAATAAAATATTTTTCTATCATTTCATTTTTCCATATATTAACTAAAGAGAGGAAATTAAAATATTTTCTATTCTCCTACTTTTTCGCTCCTAACGAAACGAAGCCTTAAAGTTCATAATTGTTTTCATTTTTTTCCCTTCATGTGTTATTTGTTTTCATATTGTCTCTTTATATTTCAAAACTTTAATTTTGACCTTTCATGTTTGATTCAATTTTCTATTTAACCTTTTAAATTTCAAAATTTTCATTTTCATAAATTAAGGACTAAAAGTGAAAAGTCAAATTAAAAATTTTTAAATGTAAAAGGCCAATATAAAAATGAATCAAATATAAAAAGACTAAATTGAAAATTTTGAAACATAAATAGAGTTGAATTGAAAACAAATCCAAAATTTAACAACCAAAAACATACTTTAGGCCATTTAATTTCGTAGAGATGTGAAGTGAGTTGGTATAACCTTTCTCAACTAACAAACCACTTTGGTACTGAAATCTAAACTTGGCCTGGTAAAATACTATAATCAAGTAAGAGAAACACTGTCCCAAGATTCCTACAAGTTTGGGCAACTGGAATGACCCAACGAGATAATGACCAAATGAAAAACGAGACCAAGATGATGATCCACAGTTTGACAAGTCTTCCAAAATAAAAGCAACCTGCCAACTAGGATCCCAGCAATGACTTGATAGTATTATTAGTCTACGAACCACATGATTTGATTTGAGAAAGATGTAATAAAATAATTGATAGAAATTGAGGAATGAGGACCACCGTGGATGATCAACCACTGGATATGCTCTACTAGTTTCTGCCAGCACGTGACAGCATGAGAGGTGGCCAGTTGTTTCTGAGCAGAAAGTGAGAAGCACAAAGCCTTTTTTTTATCCAGCAAAAGAAAAACCAGAAAAAGAAAAAAGAAAAAAAAAGGGCTTTTGGTTTTGTTTGGGTCCTTTTAAAAGCACTTTTGGTTATTGTGCAAACCATCAACGTGCTCTCGTGCCTCTCAACTCTCAACGTTCTCCTCGATATCACTCTCTCTCTCTCTCTCTCTCTCTCTCTCTCTCTCTCTCTAATTATAAGATAATAAATACATACATATATATAAAAGCTGTTGATGTACTTTCTGACACCCCCATTAACTGTAGTCCATGACCATGACCGCAGAAAGATCACTAAAAGCATTCCCATCAGCTATTCTATAAAAAATATCATTTTAACACAGCAAACACTTACTTTATCATTTTAACACATCATTTTACAACATTTCATTTATCAGGTGTTCTATTCTTCAATTCTATACATTAAAATAATATTTCCAACACATTAAAATAATATATCATCATCTTCAACAACATCAACAACAACAAACAACGGCACAACCAGAAAAATAAAACACTACCAGAAAAATGGTTGCGGCCACAACCACCAGAAAAAACAAAAAAAGAAAACCACCAAAATCAACCCACAACTGCCGCACCCACCAACATCAGCGCATCACAACCCATGAAATCAACCCACAACCACTCGAATCACAACCACCAAAACAGAAAAACAAAAACAAAAAACACAACCCACCACCGACCTGCCGCATCCCACACACCCACCCACCGCCGACCCATCCGCTGCCGCCGCCAAACCTCACACCCACAACCCGATCAACCCACCACCTTCAACCATAATCAGCCAACCACCAACAATACCCACAACCAACCACCGTTAGAAATACTGCCACAACCACCAAAAGAGAGAGAGAGAGAGAGAGATCGGCGAGGTGTGGATAGGCAGGTTGCTTGGAGCGGCATCGGCGGAGGCGAGCAGCGTCGGTGGAGGCGGGCGGCGTTGGTACTGGAGGAGAGGCGAGCTACTTGGTGAGTGGAGGAGGTGAGCTGCTGGCGAGTGGATGAGGTGAGCTGCGGGTGGAGAGATCATGGCGGATTGTGAGAGAGGCTGAGATAGAGAGAGAGAGAGAGAGAGAGGAGAGAGAAGGGCTGAGAGAAAAGTGAGGGAGGCGGACGAGAGAGAGAGAGAGAGAAAAAAGGAGATAAAATGCCAGAGAGGAGAGAGAAAATCATTAAAAAATTAATTTTTGAAAATGCCATTTCTGGCCGTACCATTGCATATTTAGAACGGAACTGTTCATATGTGCCAAATGTTTTGGCATTTGGCACACCTCATGAGAGAGGATTTTTGGTGTTTGGTGTGCCAAATGCCAAATATTTGGCATTTGGCACACCTGATGGCAATGCTCTAAACCACATGCTCTTTTATAAATGTAGATACAGTAAAGGCTACAGATGACCCCATTCCTTTGCCCAGAGATAATTTAAAGGCTGTAGCCAAAAATAGCCTGTTTTTTGTGTTCACAACGGAGGGACTAGGTCATTCTCCGTTGTTATGTTTTGCACTAACCCTCTTATATGTTAACCAAAAAATAAATAAATAAATAAATAAAAGGCAAAACTCATCTTCTATTTTTTATTAAAATTCATTTTAGTTTTCTAATTTTATTTTTGTTCATTTCAGTACTTTAATTTTTGTTAATTTGGAGGGATTAGTTGCTTAACTCTAATTCTTCCTTCTTTAGGCCTTCAGATTTGTTTGCTCTTTGATCCATTCAGTCCTTTCTCTACCTCTTCGGTGCTGGGAGGGCTCTTGACTCGCATCCGAGAATAAGGAGATCCTCTGAGGTTCTTCAATGTTAGGCCTGCTCTACCCCAATTGACCAAGCTTACGTTGCTGGGCTTTCCCGTTTGGCCTTTAGGCTCACAAGCTCAAGCTCGTTTAGACACAACTGGCATGGTTCGCAAGGGCATTTTTTTGGTTGGTTACAAGGGTGATGGGATTTGGTGATTGAATTTTTAATTTTATTGCAATTATGGTTGCGATATTGCCATGAGAGACAAATGCTTCCATGACTCCCATTCCATCTTGACTATTCAAATTTGCATTTTTTTTTTTAAGTAAAACTCTTCTCTTCGAACGTTTGGAAGAGGCAAGTTCTATGCAGGGACTCATCTCTTTAAAAGACAAGATCTAAAGACGGTTATTTTTTGAAATAAGTTTCAAATGGTTCTATTTTGTTCCTTTAAAAAAAAATTTATTAAGTAAAAAAGGCCCTGAAAATTTAGTTTGCATTCACGTGTTACAATTGAATTTTATCACGTAGTTAGTTATTTTTTTTTAAAAAGTGAGGTTAGTATAAAGTGAAAATTTAAATAAATTATATCTAAAAAAATAATGAACTTTTAAAATGATTCAAAATACCAAATAAGCAAACTTTTTCAGCCAAAATGCTAGAGGCACTGAAAATGTTCATAAAATTTTCACCCTCCTCTCAAATTTGTACTGCAATGGGACCTTGGGTGATGTAAATGCTTCTGAGAGGGAAGTAAAAAAGTCTATGTATTTTTTTTGTGGCTCTAGCACTATGCAAATAAATATTATGTTTCGGGTGTATACATGCAACTCTCTCACAATAAGTTGTGCCCATGCACTAGTAGGTCTCACGCGTAACGTGTTGTGAAAGGCTATGTGTATACACTTGAAACTTGATATGCTCTCTCTTAACATTACTTATTTTTATTTTTAAAAAAGAAAATAAGTGGACCTATAATAACTGTAGGGACTCAAATTGCATTGGACCCAGAATAGGGATGGGTTTCTAGCCCAACAAGCCCAAATAATAAATTTTTAGAGTGTGGATGCAAGAACTAGTTCTACTTGATAGAAAAGGTCATGGTTATTGTGCAGTAAAAGACATTTCAAGCTAACTGTATGATAAAAACTCTCCTCGGCTAGGTTTCAAGGGGTATCTTTCTTAGTTCTATTGTTCTTCTCTCCTTTTTTCCAAAAGTCCCCTCTAATGTCACCCACTTTCTTGTTATATACTACGTTCATCATTCTCTTTTCGCCGTACACGTGTAGGCTCTATCCTTAGGACTCCTTTCTGTCCCATCCAGCACCTCCTGGAACCTTCACCTAGTAGCCATAAGGCTGCTTGATTACTGTTTAGGTATCACCTCCACATTAATGCGGCCAGAGAGTTAGCTGGGAAGCATTTAATGTAGAGGTAACAGCTCCAGAAGATATTTGTTATCTTCCCCGGTTCTTCCCTTGTTCCACGTTCACTTTCCAGTTCTAATATAACTTTGCGGGGTGCCCTGAATAGTCAGATAGTTACACCCACCTCGGACCATGGTATCCGAGATGAGTCTTACCCTCGGACGCGATTTGGGCCACTACTCGTGACCTCCATCCCTCTTTCTTATACTAGTCCCACAATGACTCTCTTTAACTATCCTCGGACAGGTGAGTGTCCTCGGATTGGGCCGTTAGGCCACGAGCCCATTTCCTACAATTTTTACATCATTATTTTGGATAACTGGCCCCACAATAGCCCCTCAAAATCTCACTTTTTGTCACCTTGGAAAAAGGGAGATTTTGATATCCTGCCCTCACCTCTTTCATGGACTTTCCTAACCTTCAGAGCGCCTTTCTATCTGCCCAAGGCACGCTCCTGACGTTTCGGCGTCAGGAACACGCCATCATTAAATGATGGCGGCTTCTTTGTCCCTCACGTTCAACGGCAAGATGTGAATCTAACGGTGGAAGACCCTCAGTATTTATGGGCGGGATTTTTCCCGCTTACAATTTCTGCGCCCCTATAAAGAGCTTTTCAAATCAACTCTCTTTTCAGTTACAAAAATCGCACCGTCTCATCGCATATTCATTGAACCTGCCTCTCTCTCTCACCACTCCATGCTCTCATAAATACTAAGAGTTTGTCCGAGGAGCTCATTTTCCAAACTTGTAAGTTTCCTTAACCCTCTTTAGTTTTCCATCCTCTTCGCCAATTTTTCTTCATAACTGTTAGGAAATGGGTAGATTCAAACATCTAGTTGACTCCGAGGAGCAAATAGAGGCATTTAGAGCTAAGTATAGGATTCCCCCAACGGTGGGTATGAGATATGCTTCCACAGAAACATGGTTAAACGATAGGAAAACCGGGGAAGTGGTCATCCCTATGATCGCTTTTATAGAGGGAGGGATGACTATCCCTATGGGTAGTCTTACCAGAAATTATCTTAGGTTCTTTAGGTTATCTCCCACACAATGCGCCTCAAATATGTTCAGGGTGCTTGGGAGTATAGAAGCCCTAAATGCCAAGATGAACCTAGGTCTGACCTATCACGATGTGAACTGGGTGTATAATCTCAATCATTTGAAGGGTCAGGGATACTACCTTAAATCTAGGTTCCCTGAAGTAAGGTTGATCCAGTGTCTCCCTACATCGAATAAGGGCTTAAAAGATAATTTTCTTATTTTTTCTAGGGAATGGCATGATGGTTTACCCTGTCTGACCAAAGAGGGGAAACCAGGTGGGGTTTTCAGGCTACAAGCCTTTATAATTTGGATTGTATTCTTTAATTCAAGTTAGCTTTATTCCTGACAAAGTTTTTTTTTTTATTTTTTTTTTTTATGTTTTAATGATTTTGCAGACAAGCGCACTACCAGACCTCAGATCAGATTGATTAACAGGGAGAGCTTAGACAGAATTTTGCGATCCGAGGTGTATGTGAACCCATCTGACGGGCAACTGAGAGCAGCACACATAATCCTTAAGTACAAACCAATTTCCAAGGCCTTTCAAGCTCCCAAGTGCATGATAAAGGCCAAAGATCCTCGGTTTCACCGTATCAGTGTAGCCTTTGAGGGATTTATTGTTCTTGAGGGTGTTCCGATTCCTGAATGTGTTCCTTTCACTGAGCCGTTATTCGAGGCCATTCCCTCTGTAGGAGCTTCATCATTACGCTCCGTTCCTCGGGAAGTGAAGGAGGAAGAGGAAGAAGGAGAAGAAGAAGAAAAACAAACTTCAGAGGGAGTTGTAGAACTGTCGGATTCTGCAGACGAGTTTGAAGTTTTCAACCAACCTCAATCTCCCGAGGTGACTTCTGAAGAAATGGGCATCCAAAAAAAGAGCCAGAGGAGTTTAATGGATGTGATCGAAAGCCAGCCTGGAAGGGGGGCGCCGAGGAAGTCAGTTCAACCCAACCTCCCCCCTCCTCCTCCTCCTCAGCCACCCCAACCACATGGGACCGAACCTAATGACCCAAAGATGAGGAGAGAGTCCAAAGACAAAGAGGTGATGGAGCCTGGGAGACCTCGCCCGCCTCGTGAAGATGAGATCCAACGAGCTGCAAAGCAGCAAAAGGTTGCTCATGGACCTACACGAGGCGTGGCAAGGCCCACTACTCAGTCCTCTGAATCCGAGGCTTGGCTTCCTGCTCCCATGCTCGGTGGTGAGCCTCTAAGGGAGGATGCCTCAATTAGGGACTTCAACGGCGGAGTTGGATGCCACGTCGCCTCAGTTCTAGAGGAAACCCTCCTTCTCCCCAAGGATATGGCCGAGCTGAGAAGCCTCAAGAGAAATGAGGTCTTCCAGAACACGAAAAGATATTTGGGCATGGTATGATACCCTTATTATTATTGTTATTATTATTATTTTATTATTATGAACGTCGTGCAAACATTTGTATGTATTGTATCTTTAACTCTTTTTATTCTAGGCCGTTCAAGCCACTTTCAGGTTGGAGGAGATAACCCATGCTTGCTACCAGCAAATAGACGATAAGAGAAAAAAGCGAGCAACAGTTGTGCATACGCTCACCATTGCTGAGCAAACTGCTGAAAAATTGATGAAAAAGCTGGCCGAGGAAGAACATGCTTGGAAGAGTGCTGACTCTGCCTTGGAGAATACCCAAAGGCAAGCTGAGGACTAGAGGAAACGTTTGCGTGATGCCAATAACCAGCTGGCCACTTCCCAGGAACAGATATCAACTCTGCAGAAACAATTGGAGGAAGCCCAGAGACTTAGAGATCAAGCTGAAAAAGCTAAGGCCGAGGCTGAAAAGGCAAAAGCTGAGGTTGAAAAAGAAAGAGACACAGCCGAGCAACATGGCTACGACGTTGGCGTTGCTGAGACCGAGGATAATTTTCGGGCTGAGGTGCCCGTCGTGTGCCGAGCATACTGTGCCCTGACCTAGGAAGAAGCTCTCAACTGAGCTAGAGTCGAAATTTCATCCGAGCTGAGAAGGCCTGAAAACATTTATTTCTCCCCAGCTATACGAGCCCCAGGTCCTTTTACTCAACAAGAAGAGGCACCCTCCACACTTATTGAATCGGCCTAGGAAGCTCAAACTCAGGCTCCTTCTTCTCTCAATCAGCAAAAGCAACCTGAAGTGCTTGAAGTTGCGAAGGACATCTCCTCAGGCAAAGGAACAGAGGGGCCTAAGGATGGAACAGCTTCTCAAAGCTTTGAACAAGCCTTAGCCTTGACCACCCTACCTGTTGGAGACGCTCCAAAGGCAAAGGACAAAGATGTTCCTTCTGAGGCAATTGGCAAAGCCCCTCAACCCAAGCTCCAAATAAAGTTAAACAAATAGTTAATGTAGTTAAATTCCCTTTGTTTTCCCTTTCATTTTATTTTTCTTTTTTTTCTTTTTTTTTTTTAAAGCTTTTTGAGGACATTTCTAATTGTAATTGTACTTCCCTTTCCAAATTTCTTGCGCGAATGTTCTTTATTTTTACATGATCTCTGACTATAGAATAATGAAATTTGATACTATTAGGGAAAACTTAACTTTATGTATACTACTTAGGAACCAAAGCAGACCGTAACAATGAACTTCACAGCCCGAAAGGCTTGCTTTAAATTCATTAAGAAATATCCATATTTAAGATAACATCCTAATGTTTCACCCAGGGAAGTATTGAACACCTTGAAATGCTTTAAGTGATGCTCATGGAATTTGCCTTGATATACAATTTTAATTGCACGGACCCCATTTGAGAAGCATTGATTCCAACTAAGTTTGTTGTCTAAACAATTTGTCGTGCTTCAGCCTCTGTGTACTACTTCAATTAAGGTCACAGTGTATTAATTTCCACTAAGTTTGTGGTCCGAGGACCTGACATGACTTAATTTCTGTTTAATACTTCAATAGATTTAAGTGTATTAATTTCCACTAAGTTGTGGTCCGAGGACCTGACATGACTTAGTTTCTGTTTAATACTTCAATAGATTTAAGTGTATTAATTTCCACTAAATTGTGGTCCGAGGACCTGACATGGCTTAGTTTCTGTTTAATACTTCAATAGTTTTAAGTGTATTAATTTCCACTAAGTTGTGGTCCGAGGACCTGACATGACTTAGTTTCTGTTTAATACTTCAATAGATTTAAGTGTATTAATTTCCACTAAGTTGTGGTCTGAGGACTATTCTGTTTAATACTTCAATAGTTTTAAGTGTATTAATTTCCACTAAGTTGTGGTCCGAGGACCTGACATGACTTAGTTTCTGTTTAATACTTCAATAGATTTAAGTGTATTAATTTCCACTAAGTTGTGGTCCGAGGACCTGACATGACTTAGTTTCTGTTTAATACTTCAATAGTTTTAAGTGTATTAATTTCCACTAAGTTGTGGTCCGAGGACCTGACATGACTTAGTTTCTGTTTAATACTTCAATAGATTTAAGTGTATTAATTTCCACTAAGTTGTGGTCCGAGGACCTGACATGACTTAGTTTCTATTTAATACTTCAATAGATTTAAGTTTATTAATTTCCACTAAGTTGTGGTCCGAGGACCTGACATGGCTTAGTATTAATTTCCACTAAGTTGTGGTCCGAGGACTTGACATGACTTAGTTTCTGTTTAATACTTCAATAGTTTTAAGTGTATTAATTTCCACTAAGTTGTGGTCTGAGGACCTGACATGACTTAGTTTCTGTTTAATACTTCAATAGATTGAGAAGCACACATTGCAGAAATAAGATAAATTATAAAAGGAAGTAAAACAGAACTTGTTAATAATAATACCTCTTTAGGTTGCTTACATTTCAGGGATGGAGTACAGTTTTTTCATCTAAATCTTCTAAGTAATAAGCACCTATCCCTGCTACAGATGTGATACGATATGGCCCTTCCCAATTAGGCCCCAACTTTCCCCAGGTTGGATTTTTGGTAGCTCCCAAGACTTTCCTCAACACCAAATCTCCTGGAGCTAACGGCCTCAACCTGACATTCGCATCATAACCTTGCTTCAGCTTTTGCTGATAGTAGGCCAATTGAACCATCGCATTTTCTCATCGTTCGTCTATCAAGTCCAGATTCTTCTTCAATAGTTCATCATTTCCATCCGAGGTGAATGAGCTGGTCCTTAGCGTTGGAAAACCCGTTTCGAGAGAAATCACAGCCTCAGCCCCATACGTCATTGAGAATGGGGTTTCCCCTGTTGACCGCCGAGGTGTAGTTCGATATGTCCATAGGACATGCGGCAACTCCTCCACCCATCTTCCTTTTGCGTCATCCAGCCTTTTCTTAAGCCCACCTACTATGACTTTGTTAACAGCCTCAGCTTGTCCATTTCCTTGCGGATAGGCAGGAGTGGAATATCTATTCTTTATCCCCAAATCAGAACAATACTTTCTGAAAGCCTTGTTGTCGAACTGAAGACCATTATCCGAGATGAGAGCTTGGGGAACTCCGAACCGAGTAACAATATTTTTCCAAACAAACCTCTTGGCATCCACATCCCTGATATTGGCCAGAGGCTCAGCTTTTACCCACTTCGTAAAATAGTCTGTGCCAACTAGCAAATATTTTTTATTTCCTACTGCCTTAGGGAAAGGGCCAACGATGTCTAAACCCCATTGAGCAAAAGGCCAAGGGCTAGAAAGAGGATTGAGAACTCCCCCCGGCTGATGGATGTTTGGTGCGAACCTCTGGCACTGATCACACTTCTTAACATACTCCTGCGCTTCTTTTTGCATGCCTGGCCACCAATACCCCTGAGTAATTGCCCGGTGAGATAAAGATCTTCCTCCAGTGTGACTACCACATATCCCTTCATGTAGCTCTTCCAGAAGTGCCTCCGATGCTTCGGGATGTACACAGAGCAGATATGGCCCAGAATAGAGCGTTTGTACAACTTTTTGTCCTCGGACAACCAAAACCGAGGAGCTTTTCTCCGTATCTTCTCTGCCTCTGACTTGTCCTCGGGTAGTATATCTTTCTCATGGAATAACATTATAGGATCCATCCAGCTAAGCGCCGACCTGATTTGATTGACCTGAAGTGAGTTCCCCGTTATTGGGGTGGGCGTGTTTAAGTCTTCAACCATTATCATCTGGGGTAAGTTTTGCGCCGAGGAGGTAGCAAGGGTAGCCAAAGAATCTGCGTGGGCATTTTCGCTCCTAGGGACATGGGTCACTTCAAAAGATTCAAAATTTACTTGCAGACGCCTAACCTGGCCCAAGTACTCCTGCATCCTGGTGTTCCGAGCTTCTAATTCTCCTCTAACCTGGCCCATGACCAGCCGAGAATCCAAAAACATCTCCGGTGTTTTTCCACCCAGTTTCTTAACCATCGCCATCCCCATTAACAAAGCTTCATACTCTGCCTCATTATTAGTGGCTGAGAACCCCAACCTTAGGGACTTCTCGATAACGACCTTTTCTGGAGATATCGGAACCAACCCCACTCCTGACCCCCGCTGGTTTGCTACTCCATCCACATACACTTTCCAAGGTGAGATATGTTGCGCGGAGATAAGGCCAACTGATTTTTCATCCATGCCCCGTGGACTTGTTTCTATTTCTTCAGGGCCTTCAGCGAATTCGGCCACCAAATCGGCGAGAATCTGACCTTTCATAGAGGTACGGGGCATATACTTAATATCAAAAGCCCCTAAAATTGTACCCCACTTGGCAACCCTGCCAGTGTAGTCTGCCCTCCGAAGTACTGCTTTGATCGGATACTGGGTTAAGACAACCACAGTGTGTGCCTGGAAATAGTGGGGAAGTTTCCTTGTAGCATGCACCACCACCAAAATAGCGTTTTCCAACGGCAGATAATGTACTTCAGCCTCATGAAGCGACTTGCTCACGTAGTAGACTGGCTGCTGCACGCCATTGTCTACTCGTATCAGAACAAAACTGATCGCATAAGTGGCTATCGCCAGGTAGGAAAAAAGGATCTCATCCACTTTAGGACTAGACATGATGGGTGGCCAAGATAGATACTCTTTAAGCTGCTGGAATGCCAGGGCGCACTCCTCGGTCCATTCAAATCCTTTCCACTTGTGGAGTAGCAAGAAAAAAGATCTGCACCTGTCCGCCGACCGGGATATGAATCTGTTCAAAGCAGCGGTCATCCTAGTCAACCTCTAGACCTCCTTGGGATTCCGAGGTGGTTGCAAGCTGCTTATGACTCTAATTTGATCAGGGTTCACCTCAATCCCTCGGTGAGTCACCATGTAGCCCAAAAACTTCCTTGAGCTTACCCCGAATGAGCACTTGGATGCGTTCAGTCGCAATTTATGTTTCCTTAAAATCTCAAAAGTGTTGGTGAGGTCTGTCACGTGCTCGGCCACTACCTTGCTCTTCACAACCATATCGTCAATATAGACCTCAATGCTCCTGCCCAGCTGTGGCTCAAACATCTTCGTCATCATCCGCTGGTAAGTAGACCCCGCGTTCTTCAAGCCAAAGGGCATTACCTTGTAGTGATAATTTCCAGTAGGAGTGAGAAAAACGGTCTTCTCCTGATCATCCAATGCCAGTGGGATCTGATGATAGCCCTGAAAGGCATCTAGGAAGCTCATCCGAGGATGGCCCACTGTTGCATCCACCAGCTGATCTATACGGGGCATAGGAAAAGGGTCTTTTGGACAAGCTCTATTAAGATCCGTGAAATCAACACATACGCGCCATTTTCCATTTTTCTTTTTCACCACGACCGTATTGGCCAACCACTGAGGGTAAAACACCTCCTTGATAGCCCCTGCCTGCTTGAGCTTGGTCACCTCGTCTTTGATAGCCTCGGCATGTACCCTGGACGGACGCCGAGGTGGCTGTTTCTTTGGAATAACAGAAGGATTGACGTTCAAATGATGACAAATGAACTCTGGATCCACCCCTGGGGCTTCGTAGGCATTCCATGCGAACACATCAACGTTTCTCTTAAGGACCTCAACCAATTGCTCTTTCTCTAACAAAGGTAACTGTGCTCCAACCTGAAAGTACTTTTCTGGATCATCACCAACACTCACCCTCTCCAAATTCTCACACTCTGTTTCCCCGGCGGACGTGCTGAAGTGGGTTCCCTGAGTCTTTGATTGCTATAAGTCATTCTCGGCTGTGGCCGAAGTATCTGTCTCTGGCCGATGTTGAATGGCCATTATCAAGCACTGCCTAGCCATGGCTTGATTTCCCAAAATTTCTAAGACCTGGCCTCTTGAGGGATACTTCACCTTCTGATGAAGAGTGGAAGAAACGGCCCCCAAGGCATGCAACTAGGGCCTACCCAAAATAGCCGTATACAGAGAAAAAACATCCACCACAATAAAATTCACCTCCACCACATCTGAACCAGTCTGCACAGGTAATCTAATCATCCCTACCGGAACAACCGATCTGCCCTCGAAACCCACCAGTGGGGAGCTATAAGCTGTCAGATCCTCGGGTTTCAAATTCAGCCCCCTGAATAGGTCAGGATACATCACCTCGGCTGCACTCCCCTCATCAACCATCACCCTTCTCACATCATACCCTCCAATCCTAATCGTAACCACTAAAGCATCATCATGTGGTTGTATGGTTCCTTTCTTATCTTCCTTTGAAAAGCCTAACACCAGTGAGGTGCCCAGTTTGGCTCTCTTCGGTCTTGAACTGGAGCTCTCATCCAAGCACTGAGACACAAACATTACCCTGGAAGGGCAAGACCCAGTTCTCCCTGGGGCAGCAAATATAACGTTTATCGTGCCTAAAGGGGGTCCTGAAGAAGCATTCCCTCGAAATGTTGAACCTGCCTGGCCTCCTCGGCCGCTGGAATGGTGTAGAAGCTGGGTCAACTTCCCTTCTTGGACCAGCTGTTCCAAGTGGTCCCAATAGTTTTTGCAATCTTCAATAGTATGTCCATGGTCCTGGTGGTATTGGCAGTAAAGGTTTCGATTACGTTTCGCAGGATCCCCTGCCATTCTATTGGGCCATCTGAAGAATGGCTCATCTTTTATCTTCTCCAGAACCCGTTGCACTGGTTCTTGGAACACGGCATTAACCACCTGGGAGTTGGCAGATCCTGATTGCCCTCCAAAGTCCCTCCGAGGTCGGTTGTTATTGTTCCGGTCCGACCTGAAATCCTTCATCTCCTGAGGGACTGCCTTAGACTTTCCTCTACCCTGTATCTGATCCTCCTCTACTCTTCTATACTTGTCTATCCGATCCATAAGCTGACGCACGCTAGTAACAGGTTTACCAGTCAGAGATTTCCTCAGGTCATGCTCGGTTGGAAGGCCTTCCTTAAAGGTATTAATGGCCATGTCATCATGAGCTCCGTCTACTTCGTTGAACATTTCCCAGTATCTATCAGAATAGGCCTTCAGGGTTTCCTCCTCCCGCATAGACATGGATAATAACGATCCCAAGGGTTGAACAACCCTCCTGCAGGTGATAAAACGGGCACCAAAAGCCTGGGTGAGCTTCTCAAAAGAGTCAATAGTATTAGCTCTTAGGCCGTTGAACCATCTCATCGCCACTGGACCCAGGCTAGATGGGAAAACTTTGCACATTAGGGCCTCATCCCTAGCATGAATGGCCATTCTTTGACTGTAGTGGCTAACATGTTCTACTGGGTCTGTTCTACCGTTATAAATGGTGAACACAGGCTGATGGAACCGCCGAGGAAGATTCACATCCTCAATGCGTCTCGTGAAGGGCGATTTGGAAACTTGACTTAATGCTTTGTTCAGAGCGTCATTTCCCAAGCCCTGACGAGGTGGACTCTTATGCTTTCGCTCACGGTGGTACTCCTCGTCATACGAAAAAGGCTCACTGGGTGGAGTTCTTGACCTCTGTCTGTAACTGGTGTCATCTGACTCCTCAGAGGATTGCCTGGAGTTACGAGCCATATGCCTTCGTCGCTCATGTCGCAATTCCCTCTTCAACTTGTTAATCTCACGCTGCATGTCCCCTTCGTTCTTTACGTGGGAAACATGGCCTTTCCCCCGAGAGTGACTTCTATCTGTGTGGGTTGTTCGTGTACTTCCCTCACGATCCCCCTTATGTTCATGGACTACCAACGGATTACTATGCTGAGAGCCCCTAGACTCTGCCTGGTGTGGATTAGCATCCACCTGCTGTGGGCCCGCCACTGGTTGCTGCGGTGCTCCCCCTTCCATCACAAACATTGCACTTGCCTTTCCTTGTGAATAGATCAAGTTCTCCCCACAGACGGCGCCAATTGTAGGGACTCAAATTGGATTGAACCCAGAATAGGGATGGGTTTCTAGCCCAACAAGCCCAAACAATAAATTTTTAGAGCGTGGGTGCAAGAACTAGTTCTACTTGATAGAAAAGGTCATGGTTATTGTGCAGTAAAAGACATTTCAAGCTAACTGTATGATAAAAACTCTCCTCGGCTAGGTTTCAAGGGGTATCTTTCTGAGTTCTATCGTTCTTCTCTCATTTTTTCCAAAAGTCCCCTCTAATGTCACCCACTTTCTTGTTATATACTACGTTCATCATTCTCTTTTCGCCGTACACGTGTAGGCTCTATCCTTAGGACTCCTTTCTGTCCCATCCAGCACCTCCCGGAACCTTCACCTAGTAGCCATAAGGCTGCTTGATTACTGTTCAGGTATCACCTCCACATTAATGCGGCCAGAGAGTTAGCTGGGAAGCATTTAATGTGGAGGTAACAGCTCCAGAAGATATTTGTTATCTTCCCCGGTTCTTCCCTTGTTCCACGTTCACTTTCCAGTTCTAATATAACTTTGCGGGGTGCCCTGAATAGTCAGATAGTTACACCCACCTCGGACCATGGTATCCGAGATGAGTCTTATCCTCGGACGCGGTTTGGGCCACTACTCGTGACCTCCACTCCTCTTTCTTATACTAGTCCCACAATGACTCTCTTTAACTATCCTCGGACAGGTGAGTGTCCTCGGATTGGGCCGCTGGGCCACGAGCCCATTTCCTACAATTTTTACATCATTATTTTGAATAACCGGCCCCACAATAACCTATTCTCACCTGTAAATTTATGTAATTAGAGTACAAACTTGATAAGCCCACTACTTCAAACTATTTACGTGCTCAAGAAATGATTTCATTAGTGAAGGCTTGATCATTATTTTGTCTAGTACTTCTCACAATTTTAAATTCGAAATCTAGAAAATTCAATATATTTTGACTAGAAAAATATAAGCAATTTTTTTTAATAATATGAAAAAGAACATTATTAAAAGAAACTTAAATACGCAAAACGATGGAATAAGAACATAAACAAAGGTCTACATTGTGGATGCCACAATGGTAACGTTAAAGTGGAGGAAGCCACTGTGATCACGCTATAGTCTATTCTACCTTTTTATTTAGAGCCAGTAATATGATAATGATTTAGTGCCCGTTTGTTTGGGCGTTTTGAGCTCAAAAGTTGGCTTTTTGAAAAAGCCAGTCCAACTTCAGTGTTTGGTGAGTACAAAACGTAACTTTTTGACAAAAGCTGCGTTTTCCATTTACGAAGGAATGCGCGTTTCAGTTTATGGACATGTTTCGGTCCATAAACTAAAAGCTGGAGTGGGCGTTTATAATGTATCCGTTGGAGTGAGTGCAATTACCAAAATTACCCTTCAATTACAACAACAGCAGCAGATCAAGAACCGAAAAAAACAGAAAAAAAACAGCAGATCAAAAACAGCAGCTGGAGTGAGTGCAATTACAACAACAACAGCAGATCAAGAACAGAAAAAAAAAATTAGAACAATAAATGATCAAGAAAAAAAAATAGAAGCCGATCTGATAGGAGGAGCAGCGGTGGCGGTGTGGTGGAGCAAAGACGATTTTTCCTTTCTCTCCATGCGTGTCTGCGTGTTTGAAGATAATGACACCAAAAGGCAAGCAAGATTATGGAATCAAGTATTACAGAGAGAGCTAGAGAATTTATGGAATCAAGTAAAAAAAAAAAAAAAAAAGAGAGTGCAGAGAATGAGAGAGCCAAGAAAGGAAGGCTCTTGAATCACGTTTGGGAAATGAAGAGAAAGAAGGTTCTGGAATATAAAGGAAAAAGAGAGATGATGGTCCTTGGGTATACGTGTGTGGTGGATAAAATGCAAGAGAAAAAAAAAAAAAAGGAAAAAAGAAAAGAGTAAACGTATGGATGAAAGAAGTCAAACAATTAGAAATCACAATTTAAAAATACTACTACAATATTTTTACAATATTTTCACAATAAATTTTAAATAATTAGCTAATATTGATAAGTAAAAATATAATTTCAGTGGTGGGTTTAAATTAGAACTAGTAACAACTTTCCATATAAAATTTTGTTATGATTCTTGTGAAAGTATTGCAAAAAAATATTGTAGATGTAACACTTTTTGTTGAAAAATATAATTGTTGAGAATGAATAGAAAAAGAATAAATAAATATTAAAAAAGAATAAATTTGATTAAAAAATAAAGATTAAAAAAGTGGATAATCAAAAAGTAAATGTCATAGTTGATTGTCCAAACAATACAAAAATTTGTCTAACCTGCTGAAGATGCTCTTATATATATTGTCCTTTTTGGTAATTTATTCCTCAAACTGCCACTTTTATAAATACTAGCCAAACACTCAGCTTTTTCAAAAAGCACTTTTAACAGTTTTTACCAAACACTCAGCTTTTTGAAACTCCACTTTTTCATTATGCACTTTTTGAAAACTCAACTTTTTCATTATGCACTTTTACAAAAAGCTGAACCAAACTCACCCTTAGAGGAAAATTCATGTTTTACATTGATCAACAAGATAATGTCATACTAGTTTTTTACTTAAAACTTAATATATATATATATATATATATATTTTTTTTTTTTTGAAAAACAAACACATACACAAGAAAGAGGGAAATGAGTTCTCACACAGAGGTACATTACAACTCTATTCAAAACTCAATATATTATATTCTACTACTCCTAATAACACAATATTATTCTTTAAATAAAACCTAAAATATGATGTTTTTTAAAATGTTATCTTATGTGATTAGATGTATTTATGTTTTACTAATATGATGATGTAGCATGTTCTTTAGAAGATGTAAACCAAAGCATTTACACCAATTTCCCATAAAATTTAATCTCTTTTATTTATTAATAATAAAAAAGTCTACATACTGAAAATATAATCAGATTTGAATAATTTATGAGCACTGGGAGAATAATTTATGAGCCGTATCAAAAAAAAATTATGAGCTGAATTTTTTATGACAATTTATGCGCTGATTTTTGATGACATGAAGCGCGAGTTCAGCCCCACAGAAACTTTGCTATTGCTTCCAGGAACACATGCAATCATGCAATGCAATAGATAGATTCTTTCTCAGCTCATCTCAACAGTTAGTACGTCAGTCTGCAGTTTCATCCTCACTCATATTTCCCATATATTTTCCCTTTTTTTTTTTTTTAATTTTATTTCTTGATAAATGAAATGCTCTCAGACTCGGACTATTTTATACTCTCTCTTTCTCTCTCCTATCTCTCTCATACACAAGGAAACACCTCACATGCACGGTTAAAGAGGTGGGCGCTATTGTACAAACCAGAGAGCGCATCATCTTTCTTTAACTCTCAAAAGTTCTCTCTGTTCTTTGTCATCTATTTTAGCAGCTTAGCTGTAAATGCAGCTCGGATTTTTTTACCTCATTTTTTGATGGGGAAGAAGGGAGGCACTTCATGGTTAACTGCAGTCAAAAGAGCTTTCAGATCTCCTACTAAAGATGATGATGAAAAGGTCTGTGCCTCACTTAAATCTCAAAAATTCAACATTCTTTCGCTTCTTGATCTGTTTAACCACATCTTTTAACTGGGTCTTTTTTTTTTTTTTAAAAGCAGAAGGGAGAAAAGCGAAGATGGCCATTCAGGAAACCCACAAACCAAGAAACAGTAGCACATCAGCAAACCCAGCAACCAAAGCCCGCGCCTGACTCCACTGTTGCACAGGCGAACCATGAGTCGACAGCGACGGCAGCTGCGGCTGCGGAGCGAAAGCATGCGCTTGAGGTGGCGGTGGCCACCGCCGAGGCTGCAATGGCCACAGCCCAAGCGGCGGTGGAGGTGGCTCGGCTGTCCAGGCCTGCTAATCATGCTAAACAGCACAAATCTGCCATAGTTATTCAGACAGCTTTTAGGGGATATTTGGTAAGCCAAATATAGATCTAAGTCCAACCCTCTATTTTTTTTTTTTTTTTTTTATAGTTGAAGAGACTATTTAGTAGTATTTAGCATTGCGTGTGTTGTACTTGTAGGCGAGGAGAGCACTTCGTGCGCTTAAGGGCTTAGTAAAGTTACAAGCTTTAGTGAGGGGTCATAATGTTAGAAAGCAAGCGAAGATGACTCTTAAGTGCATGCAAGCACTGGTTCGTGTGCAATCTAGGGTGCTTGACCAGCGTATGAGGCTCTCTCATGAAGGCAGCAGAAAATCTACATTCAGTGACACAAACAGCGTTTGGGAGTCGAGGTATCTTCAAGACATTTCAGACAGGAAATCAGTTGTAAGTTTGGTTTTTGATCCTAAGTCAACGTCTTAGTCAATGTTTTGAAAGGACTTTTCTTGTTCTGTAAAAAGTGGAATGATTGTAAAACAAACCCAAGCCCCTTTTTCCTGTTTCCAAAATGTCAATCAAACAGAAATGTTTCTTATTGTGGTTTTTGACACTATTGAGATTCTAAGATTTAAGTATTTCAAAGTTAATTTGTGGGTATTTCACAGTCAAGAGAAGGAAGTAGCATAGCTGATGATTGGGACGATAGGCCACACACAGTTGAGGAAGTGAAAGCTATGTTGCAGCGAAGAAAGGAAGCTGCAATGAAGCGTGAAAAGACATTGTCTCAGGCCTTTTCTCAACAGGTTTCATCCACTACTCTGTCTCACTCTCACACTCATTTTCAATGCCTCCTCTGTTTTACTCTTGTTATATCCGTGAGTTAATTAGTCCTATCTTGAAATTTCCACACCCATTTCATAGATTTGGAGGTCTGGTAGGAGCCCATCAGTTGGCAATGAAGATGAGCTCGAAGAGAGACCCAAATGGCTGGACCGGTGGATGGCCACAAAGCCATGGGATACCCGGGGAAGAGCCTCAACTGATCAAAGAGACCCCATCAAAACCGTGGAAATGGATACAGCCCAGCCTTACTCATACTTGGCACCTAATTTACGGAGACCAAATCAAAATCAACATCATCAACAACAAAGACCCAGTTCACCACTCCATAGAAATCACCAAAATCTGCACCCTCACCACTCCCCTGTCACACCCTCACCATCGAAAACCCCTATCCAAGTCCGGTCAGCGAGCCCTCGTTTCTCTAGAGAAGATAGAAATTACCCTACATCTCAAACACCAAGCTTAAGGTCCAACTATTATTACAATGGTAATGTGCATCCACATGCTGTCAGGGGTGGGGCAAGTAGTAGTGCAAGTGGTGGTTGTACATTGCCTAATTACATGGCTGCAACCGAGTCTGCTAAGGCTCGAGTGAGGTCTCAGAGTGCACCGAGGCAGAGGCCATCAACGCCGGAGAGGGAGCGAGTTGGATCAGCAAAGAAAAGGCTCTCATTTCCGGCACCACCAGACCCTTATAGTGTGGGAATGGGGTATGGATGTTATGGGCATAACTTGAGGAGTCCAAGCTTTAAGAGTGTTAGTGGAGCACATTTTGGGTTGGAGCAACAGTCTAACTATTCATCGTGCTGCACTGATAGCTTTGGGGGTGAGATTTCTCCTTCTTCAACCAGTGACCTTAGAAGGTGGTTGAGGTGATTAATGGCGGGTATTGATGATAGGATATGAGCTTTGACTTAATGACTTTTTAAGGTTTTCAATTTAATTTGAGTGTGATAGATATGTAGTTCTGATCAGAAAAGGAGATTACCCAGATGCAGTTGGGATTTGGCGTAGGGAGTAGAGTGTGAAGTATTTATTGGATAGGCAGTTGGATAATTCAAGTGGTAATTTTTGTTTCTTTCATATTTTTATTTGAAGTTGAAGATAAAAGTGAGGTCTATTGCATGCTCTGCTTTGTCCTGTTTTTGTCTTAACCTCAGAAGAATTAACAATAATAAATCACCCAACATCCTTTAACTTGTATACTCCAAAGTTTAACCATAAATGATTGGTAAATGTTTCTCACTATTTCTTTGACAGGAAATGAACAGATTGTTTGGGAGTTTTAATGGAAGTTTTTATGAAAGAGATAGAAAGATCATTTAGTTGTTTGAAAGTTTAAGTGGAAGGGAATAGAATGGGTAAAAAGGGAACAATCATTTAACTTTATTATCTTAAACTTCAAATTTTCATTCTAGGGAACAAAAACTTGTTTAATAAAATTTTCACTAAAACTGTTTAAATATATAGGTCTAATAGCAATATAATATTGTTGTTAAATGAGTCTATTTATTTATTTTTCTATTTTATTTTAAAACAAGATCATTTACCTTTCGTTTCTTTATTTTAAAATATCTAAATAAGATTACTTTAATTCATTTCACTGCTTAAATATCTTTCATTCTATTTCTTAAACATATTCCATTCAATTCTTTTACGAACTCTCCGAGAAAGTGTTAAAAGACACCTCGTGTTGCATCTAATGGAAGAAACAGAAATTAATGGACCTGCAGCTGTTGGAGCCATCTTACATTTAACAGGCTTTTAAATTGCAGTTATATTTCAGTCGTACCCGAAAATTGTATTGTTGCGTTTAGGGGAGCCCATTTAAAGGTGCAGCCTTGCATGACAAAATAGGAACCGAACTGGGGTGCGTAATGATTTCTACTAGTCTTTTCTTCACTGAAATTCATAATGATCGTGAAGTTGATTGTTACTTAATCTCCGGAGCCTTCTTCATATATAGGACAAACTAGAAAAAGAACCTCCTGCATTGGCTATTATGAGATGTCCTACGAAATTGTAGCTTCCAAGTTAAAGGAGTAACGCAATAACTTGGAAATTGAGAAATCATGATGACCCGGAAGTGCTCGAAAAAAATAAATCATATTCATTCATGAAATTGTCGCACCCAAAAGTCTGAACAACAAGCTTTATCAAATCAAAAAAAAAAAAAAAATTTTAAGGGCTGAAAACTTTTGAACATGAAACCCGTATTTCATGAACTAAGCAATACGGATTTACAGGAGATTCCTTTCTTCATAGCAGAAAAAAGAATTTAAAAAAAAAAAGGGATTTGCAAAGGCTCTAAAGTCTAAACCAATAGAATATCTTTACTATTATTTACCTTTGTTGCCACATGTAAAAACCAGCTATAGCAAGAAAGCAATTAATGAATTGGCAGCCATGTATGAATGATTCTAATAGCTCATAGGGGTCCATTTCAGGATCATATTTACTTGATTCTGATGGGTCATATTAGCCCATTAAGTCTCTCCTTTCTGCTGTTGGCACTATGTCATGCTTCCACTTCCCGACTCTTGGGTGCAGTGATGTCACAGTCTCCAAATCCATCTGTCTGGTTTAGCTAGTCCCTATCAAAAGATATTCACTTGAGACCAAGCGAACTAATCTTTACCTAAATAACATGCATTAAGTACTTTGAGAATGAGAATGCATTAAGTACTTTGAGAAGTTTGGAGTTCATACTATTCTTCTTCATGAGTTGATCAATGTCTGTCCAAAAAACCCAGATATCGGAGCTTCAACCAAAAAGAGGTGCCACTAACAATTTGTGAGTGAGAAATGACGTAGTTCATTTTGAAATTTACATCATTACATGTGCAAGCAAATTTTTTTTTTTTTTTAATATAAGATAGAAATTCTAATTTAGAATAATCTAAGTGTATATATATGTGTAAAGTTTCTTCTTGAAGATTTGAATCTCAGCCCTCACTTCCCACACCTTACAAGTACTTATATTTGTGGAGTGATTATTATGCTAAGGGTGGCGGTGGTCAAGCATTTAAAAAGAAAGATTTGGATTTTAATAGAAGTATCAAGAAAGAAGGATTTTAATTTTAATTTTGTTATAAATATTGGCCAGACCACGCGCAAACAATGTGTGCCCATAGTGGACTAATTCAACCCAATATCAAAATTCTGCCCAATGCCAAGAGGCCCAAGAGATTTTTATTTGGTAAACCAGAGGCCCAAGAGTTCGATCTCTTAACTTCGTTGGTTGTTTATAATAAAATGGGCAATACACAGAGAAACATTGCTAGCCCTTTTTGTCGTCAATTTCATTAGTAAAGTTTTTTTTTTTTAATATTTTTTTTTAAGATTCATTAGTACAGTTAGATTATGGATGTTGTGTGCTTTGTTCTTGTAATAAACACCAATGTACAAGCCTCAACAATATTCTAAATGTGTTTTGTTGTTTGTATGTGATGTTGGCACTTACTACGTTATCAAATTCCATTAGAAATAGCGGAAACGCTTCATAAAGTAAAATACCAAAAATGTAATTGTCACAAAATAAAACACATGTTTTCTCTCTCTCTCTCTCTCAAAAGAAAAAAAAAAAACAACAACAACAAACGAACCCAAAATAAAATTCCTAATTTCTTCTCACGTAAGGTGAGTTTCCTTCTCTTAGTGGGAGTCTCCTTCTCATGTTATTGGTGAGACATGTAGTGGATTGGTCTTACTCTAGTGGATTGTTTTTAAGTGGTGGTTTCTTTATCACGTTTCTTTTTCCAGTGTTGTGTGTTTCAATTATGGATTCGGATTTTGTTCAAAAACTACAAAACATAAAGTTGACGGAAGATGAAGGAATGGTTATTAATGTTGGCACAGTGCATAGGGATAGGATTTTGGAGGAATGCTCGCTCAGTCTGTTGGGGAAATTTCTCAAAAATAGGTCTTTTAACCAACGTGCTGCCAAGACTTTACTGCGATCTGTGTGGAAGATGGGTTCTGATGTTCGTATAGTTGATGTTGGAGATGGTGTCTTTCAGTTTAAGTTTTCCATGGAGAGTCAATTGAAGTGGGTGCTAGCAAATGGTCCTTGGAGTTTTTAGGAACATCCATTGGTTTTGTGTAGATGGGAGCGAGGTATGACCATTGCTTCAGTTCGATTCACTTCAATTCCAATGTGGGTCCAGATTTGGGGACTTCCTTTCGATTTGCTATCTGAGGATGTAGGAAGAGACATTGGTAACGGACTGGGTAAGGTTGTGGATGTTGACATGAAAGCTTTTTCAATCGATCAAGCCCATTTTCTACGTGTTAGGGTTGAACTGCCATTGGAGAAACCGCTATGTAGAGGTGGTGTTGTTGCAAGTCCTGAAGGAGATAAGGTTTGTATTGGCTTTAAATACAAAAGATTAGTGGGACTCTGTTTCAAGTGTGGTCAGATTGGTCACGAAGCCAGATATTGCTCTTTTCATGTTGACTGTCAACAAGAATTCCCTTATGGCGAATGGTTGAAGGCTGGTTTTCGTAAAACAAATACTTCCGTTAACAATGGTGGTCGTTCTGAACCAAGAGAGATCAATACTCAAATGGGGCCGTCTCGACGTGGATTGTCTATGCCGTCTGCCAGGGAGAATATTCACTCGGAGTTTGATGTTGTGGGAGTTGTTATCGGGCAAAATCAACGTGAAGTGGTTAGTACAAGTTCTTTTGAAGGGCTGTCAAAGGGTGGTGCTGTGGCTGAGACGGTTGAGGAAGTAGGGACTGCTGCAACAGTTGCTGGGAAACTGCCTCCTGATTTTGAGGCACTAATTACTGAGCTTGATCAGGCTATCCAATCAGATCCCATTAATTTGAATTCAAAACCTATCTGTAAGGAGCAGTTGATGGACATTAGCGAGTTTAACTCGGGTTTAGTTGATATTGAAGTGTTGGATGAGGTTGCATGTCTTCGCAAGCGTGAGGCATCTGGCAAAAAAATAGTGCCAAGTGTTGTTTCGGGCTTACATGGTGATACTAGTATATTTAGCGCACCCAAAGGCAGTGAAGTTGGCACTAATCTGAATAGAAGCAGGCCCATGAGAAAGGGCTTTAAAAGTAAAAATGAGTCTCCTATGTCTCAAGGCCCATCCGAAATTTTTCCTGAAGGTGTAAGTCTTACAAAGCCCAATTCAACGGCTAAACTTTTAAGTAATGATGTATTGGATAGGCCGAATCAAGGGACTTGGAATAGGATCCACGCTAAGGGTCCGTTTGTTTTGGGCGTAAATGGTTTTAGGAAATCATTTTCCGTAAAATAGGCTGTTTGGTTGGTTTTGAAAATAGAATTTTCCGGAAATCATTTTCATTTGACCGTAAAAAAGAAGCTTTGACCACTGAAATTTATTTCCGTTCCTATTTTCACTTCAAATGGTTTCCGGACTGAGAGAGAGAGAGAGAGAGAGAGAGAGAGAGAGAGCGAGAGGAAGAAGAGGGAGCCCAGATCACGCCTTCGACGTCGCTGGCGAACCCCGAGCTCTAGTCTGACGATCGTACGCACTAGATCGCCTTCGATCTCGCCTCCGCTGCGCGATCTCGCCTTCGACCCAGAGCCTTCGACCCACCGATCTTCAACCCAGAGCCTTCGACCCACGAGCCTTCGACTTCGCCGGTGACCCAGAGCCTTCGACTTCACCGGAAACCCACGAACCGATCTCTCTCTCTGTGTGATTTTGATTTTTGTTGTTGTTGTGGTGGTGTGGTGGTGGTGTTTTGGTGGTTATGGCTTTTGATTGCCGGAGTTTGCTGCAGTGGGTTGAATTGGAGTTTCGGTGGTGTGTGGTGTTGGGATTTGGCTGTGATTTGTTCCGTGGATTGGGATTTTGCTGTGATTTTGAAATTTTTTGTAATAAAATTTGTTTGGATGCTGAGAAAATAGCTGAGAAAATGTGAAAAATTGTAGGAAAATAGCATTTTCAGAATAGAACCAAACACATGAAAATATTTTCTACAACAATTTTCATAATGCAACCAAACACTTGAAAATATTTTCCTTTCCCGAAAATAGCATTTCCGAAAAATATTTTACGGGAACCAAACATAGCCTAAGTCACGGGCTAGACTACAATTTCCTCTTAATAATGTTTTGGGAGCAAAGAGGAGTGGTCAGGAGCTTTCATGTGAAGCAGAGAAGCCAGATTTGATAAAAAAGAAAACAAAGGTTAGTAAAAATAAACTTTCCTATGTTCTTTCTGGGGAGGATGAGATTACATCGGTGGAGGTTGCTATGCAACCCCGCTGGGCATTATGAATCTTTTGAGTTGGAACTGTCGAGGGCTTGGGAACCGTCGGACAGTTCGTGCCTTAATCAAGGTAATCAATAAACGAGATCCCAATATTGTCTTTTTAATGGAGACAAAATCTGGTTTGGATTGGATGTTAAAGGTTCGTGATTGGTGTAAATATAAAAATGGTTTTATTGTGCCTAGTAGGGGTAGTAGTGGTGGTTTAGCTTTATTTTGGAAATAAGAGATTAGGCTTGATATTCAGACTTATTCTCATTCACATATTGATGCATGGGTTGATGGAGGGGATGGTATTGGTTGGTGGCACCTCATAGGTTTTTATGGTGAACCTGATACTTCCAAGAGATGGGAATCATGGCAAAAACTCAAATACCTACATGGAACTTCCTCTTTGCCGTGGCTAACAATTGGGGATTTTAATGAAATTACTTGCATGGCTGAGAAGGAGGGGGGAAGTAATAGAACTAGACGGCAAATGAATACTTTGTTGATATTATTAATTGTTGTTGCCTTAAGGAAGTTCCGTTCATGGGGTCATTGTATACTTGGTTGTATTTAAAAGAGGATGGTTCTCAAATTAGAGAAAGGTTGGATAGAGCTTTGGCTACGGTGGAGTGGTTTCATTTATTTCCAATGGCAAAGCTTACTCATCTTTCATCATCGGTTTCTGATCATTCTCCTCTTAGTCTTCAGTTGTTTGCTAAACCAAGAAAAAAAAGGATGGGAAGAGTTTTCTGATTTGAATCAATGTGGCTAAAGGATCCAAGATGTGAGGCAATTGTGGATGAAGCTTGGGATGAAGGATTGTATGGAGGGTCGGATAATGTTCTAAATAGATGTCTAGAGAGTTGCCATGCTAGACTTGAGATATGGAATGGGGCTGAATTTGGTAATGTGGGGAAAACAGTAACTGAATTATAGAAAAAGTTGGAATGGTTAGAGTTGCAACCTTCAAGTCCGGACATGATCAGATCTTTAAGGAATACTAGAATAGAGTTGAATTGTTGGATGGATAAGGAAGATGATATGTGGAGGCAAAGATCAAGAATTAGTTGGATGCAATCTGGGGATAGGAATACTAGGTTTTTCCATGAGAAAGCTTCAGCAAGGTACAAAAAGAATCTAATAGAAGGTTTGTTGGATGAGAATGGTAGGTGGTTGGAGGGGGATGAGAATGTGGAAGAATTGATGTTGCAGTACTATGAGAGTCTTTTTACTAGTAGTGACCCTATGGAGTTTGAAGAAATTCTTGATGCAGTTCAACATAAAGTCACCCCCAGAATGAATCAAATACTTGTAAGAGAGTTTTCTGAGGTTGAAGTGAAAAAAGCAATTAAGCAAATGTACCCTTTGAAGTCTCCTGGACCAGATGGTATGCCTCCTTTATTTTATCAACACTTTTGGCCTAAGATTGGTGGTGTGGTTACTTCAACATTTTTGGCTTTCCTCAATTCAGGTATCATTCCTCCAAACTTTAATCATACACATATTGTCTTTATTCCTAAATGTAAAGAGCCAAAAAATGTGACTGATTATAGACCCATTAGTCTTTGCAATGTGGTTTATAAAATTGCATCAAAAGCCATTACAAATAGGTTGAAAAAAGTACTTCCTTCTATTATTAGTGATACCCAAAGTGCATTTGTGCATGGAAGGTTAATCACTGATAATGTTCTTGTAGCATATGAGATGATGCATCATATTAGTCAAAAAAAGAGTGGAAGGGTGGGTGATTTGGCTCTAAAGCTGGATATGAGTAAGACTTATGATAGGGTAGAGTGGAGTTGGTTGGAAAAAATTATGCACAAGCTGGGTTTTGATAGTAAATGGTGTGCTTTGATTATGAAGTGTGTCACTACTATTTCTTACTCAGTGAAGATTAATGGAGTGCCTAAAGGGCACATTGTTCCAAGTAGGGGAATAAGGCAGGGTGATCCACTATCTCCTTATCTTTTCTTGTTATGTGCGGAAGGACTTTCTGCCCTTATTAACAAAGGGGTGGAGAATGGGAAGTTGGGGGGTGTCGCAGTTTGCCGTAGGGGTCCTAAAATATCCCATCTTTTCTTTGCCGATGATAGTTTGATATTTTGTAAAGCGTCCTTGGGGGTGTGTGATGCCCTTCAAAGGGTGTTGAGGGTGTATGAGGGTGCTTCGGGATAGCAGTTAAATCGTGCTAAAACTTCCCTATTTTTTAGTAGTAATACTCCTATTGATATTCAAGAAATCATCAAGGAGAGGTTTGGGGCCCAAGTGATTAAGCACCATGAAAAATATCTGGGTTTGCCATCATTGGTGGGAAGAAATAAGAAGAACACTTTTAATTCTATTAAGGACAAATTAACAAAAAAACTTGCTGGATGGAAAGAGAAGTTATTGTCTAAGGCGGGTAAAGAAGTGTTGATAAAAGCTGTGGCACAAGCAATTCCAACATATACTATGAGTGTTTTTAAATTGCCTAACTCTTTATGTGAGGATTTGACTAGTATGATTCGTAATTTTTGGTGGGGGCAAAGAAATGATGAAAGAAAAATAGCTTGGATGAGTTGGGAGAAATTATGTGCTCCAAAGAGTTGTGGTGGGATGGGTTTTAAAAAGCTTAAAGAATTTAGTTTGGCTTTATTGGCAAAGCAAGGGTGGAGACTTCAGCAGGGTCAAGATTCATTGGTGTACAAGGTTTTAAAAGCTAAATATTTTCCCACATCTGACTTTTCACAAGCTGCTTTGGGAAATAATCCTTCTTTTACTTGGCGAAGTATTATGGCCGCCCAACCTCTTATTAAGTATGGTTTAAGGTGGAGACTTGGTAATGGTGATAGTATCCGGATTTGGGGTGATAAATGGATGCCCATGCCTTCAACTTTTATGATTTCATCTCCAAGATTGTTTATGCCACAAGATATGAAGGTTGGTGAATTGATAGACAAGGAAGAGGCTTCATGGAAGGTGGGGGTTGTTGATGCACTGTTTTTGCCGCATGAAGCATAGGCCATTAAAGCCATTCCTATAAGTACCAATCTGCCTGAAGACAAACAGATTTGGGCTTGGAGCTCTAATGGAGTTTTTTCTATGAAAAATGCTTACTGGGTGGCGTCTCAAATGTCTCTTGTTCAGTCCACGGGATCATCATCTGATGGCAGTCAAGAAAGAAGCTTTTGGAAGAGAATATGGCAGATCAATGTGCCTCATAAAATAAGGCACTTTGCTTGGAGAGCTTGTAGGGACATTCTTCCCTTGAAAACTAACTTGGTTAAAAGAAATGTTTTGCAGGTTGATACTTGTGATGAATGCAACGTGGAGGCAGAGGACTCTATCCATTTTTTCTGGAGATGTACCCAGGCTAAAGATATGTGGTCTTCATCAAAATTGATTTTCCCTAACGTTCTGGACCAGCTTAGTTCTTTTAAGGAGATAATGTGGTGCTTAATGATGGATGAAAAGTGTGCAGCGGAAAACATTGAACTGATACTCACCTGTGCTTGGGCGTTGTGGAGTAACAGGAACTAGATTCGGCATGGCAGAAAGCGTAAAGATGGAAGGCAGCTTCTTCACTGGGCATCGCAATACCTGGAGGAATATTGGACTGCTGTGGATTTGTTACCGGCTGCTGAGAAACCTGTACAACATGTTCTGAGATGGAATCCACCTCCTGCACCGTATTTAAAATTTAATGTGGATGGTGCAATATTTTCTAAGTTGCGGTCTGTGGGAATCGGAGTCATAGTAAGGAAATGGGACGGTAGTTTTGTCGCAGCAATGAGCAAGCATATTCATGCACCGTTGGAGCCTCTTGAAGCGGAATCTAAGGCTGTTGATGTTGGGTTACAGTTCGCAAAACAACTTGGAGTTTCTGACTTCATAATTGAGGGAGATTCACTGATAGTCTCTAGGGCATTGAGTCAATTTTCGTCAGTTCCAGCCACAATTGATGCGGTGGGCATTAGATCTACTGTCGTGAAGTTTCACAATGTTAATTTTTCCTATGTAAAACGCAATGCAAATACTCCAGCTCATTTGTTAGCAAAGTATGCCAAACGCATAGTTCATCAGTGTATGTGGATGGAGAATTGTCCTAGTTTCTTAGAATTAGCAATTCTTCATGATGTAAACTCTACTGTTATTTGATTTAATATTAAGTCTGTGCTTTCTTATAAATAAAAAAAACAACAACAACAATTACACATGGTAGTGCCCTGTTTGAAGGGTGAACCACAATGGTGGTATGTGTAATTTACCATTTTTTGAAATTGTTTAATTGACAACACTAATTTGTTTTTGGAAATAGTTATAATAAATATGATTTCGATTTTTGTGGTTCATGTTATTTTGATTTGAGAATGGTTATATTTACTATTCCAATTTTACTGCAATTTTAAAACAAGCATTTTGAATCATGAATATTGTCAAACTATGCTTCATAACAATATAAAAGATAATTTTTTAAAGAATATATTCTTTCATTTTATACATTAAAAAAGAAATTCCTACAACATTTAATGCAAAGTCAATTATAGATAAAATTTATGATTTTAAAGAACATCAAATTAATTTGGTTGTGATGGATCATAAATGATTGAGTAAAATGCATCAAGAAACAATAATTTATTTTTTATGTGTTAATATTGACTCAATACTAGTTTTATTTTTGTATATTAATTTAAATTTAAATTTGAATTTTAACAGTATATTTTATATTTTTGAATGATTTTTTTTTCATACATGAAACCCTTAAGAGAAAATCCTAACCCTGTCCCTAATCATCAACTTTTTTATTTTAATCTTTAATCTTAGAACTAAAGTCCTAACTTTCCACCGTAGGTACAAAGGAATGTTAGAAAGATCATTTGCATAAGATTTTTACCTCAGAGAAATGTTATCCTGTGAGTTCCAGTTAGCTCAACTGGTAAAGTCTCCGATAGTTGTATAAGAGATCTGGAGTTCAATCTCCGCCTACACCAAAAACTGATTGGTGTCTTGGTCTGATGATAAAGAGCTATCATCAGGAGCGGACGCCATAAGTTGAAACTCTCTCAAAAAAAAAAAAATGTTATCCTCTTTGGATCAACACCAATGGCTTTCAAACCTTGGGGCCGCAAGTAACGTTTGTGTAAGGGCATCATGAGCCCTTTATGACGTGAGCATTTTATTTTTAAACTCTTAAACCGTGTTTTTTTTAGGTAAACTAAAGTGGATGGAAAACTTTGGAGGGAAAATGGGAAGGTAAACTTTTTAAAAATGTGCTTGGTTGAGTAGGGAGGAAGAAAAATAAATGGTGGGACCTGAATGTTTTCTCCCCGAGTCTACCAAAAAGTTTTCTCTCCAAAATGGAGAGAAAACTGAAGGGAGAAAATGAGGCTACTAATGGATGAAAATGCCCATGTGCAAGTTTTTTCTTCTTCGTTTGCACATACACAATTTTTTTGCTAAATAAATGTGTTACTTTTTTGTTTCATTTAATAAGGACATAATTGGGTGATTTTTTTTTTTTGGAGGGGGGGGGGGGGGGTTGTCACTTTTTTATTGTAATTGGGCATCATTTTTTAACAAGAGTATATGAGCAAATTTATGCAAACTCATTTTTTCCAACCCTTCACTTTTTTCACTCCCAACCAAACAAAAGAAGGAGGGAAATTAAAATATTTTCTATCCTCTTACTTTTCCGTCCCTCCAACTAAACGAACCCTTACATTTTAGCAGCTTCATTTGTCTATATTTATTTAAAAAATTCATTAATATTTATTTATTATGATAAGTGCTTTATTATTTTTAAACACTCTTTGTTTTAGTAGCTTTATTTATTTTGAGATTAGCATTATAAGAGCACATGTGCAAAAATTTCTATCTATTTTCTCATAAAAACTTACTTTTCCTATTTTACATTCTCATTTTTCAAAACACTCCATATCAGATTATTTATTTTACACTACATTTCATTAAATATTAATTTGTTTTTTATATTTTAAATTATTTCTCTTTCTCCACACACAACCACCACCATTTACTTTCTTTCTTCATCTCAAAATACGTAAAGAAATAATAAATAATAAAATGAAAAATAAATAGTGCTAATATAAATTTATATGGTTACTACAATAAATATGTATTTTTACATAACTTTGTATGAGTTTAATGTAGGTAAATTTTGGACTTTTTTTTTAAAAAAATTTTATTTTATTTTTATAGAGTTTCAACCTATGACGTCCGCTCCTGATAATAGTTATTTATCATCAAACCAAGACACTAATCGGTTTTTAGTGTAAGCGGATATTGAACCCTAAATTTCTTATTCAACCATCAAAGACTTTACTAGCAGAGTTAAAATGTGGTATTTTTTCTATTACATGGTGTGAGTACTCTTAAATTCCTAACATGTTAACTGTAACATTTAATTGGATGGTTGGGAGTTGAGAGTCTTAAAGATGGTATTGACTAAAACAGGAGTACATGAAAGCAGTGATTATTGGTTTCTTACATTCTTCAGTGGTTTTTTTTTTTTTTTTTTCCTCCAGTGGTTCTAAAAGGTGGGTAAATATTCTATGTCCACATACGTGTAGGAAGCTGTGGATCAATGACAAATTTAGATCATTACAAAAACAGAAATAGATAAAGGAAAATGCTAACGAGTGCCCTTAGGACACTGGTTAATAATCCATTTAAAGAAAGTTTTTATGGGAAATGAAAAAAAAAAAATTAAGATTTTGACAACTTTTTTCATTTTCCATAAAAGTAGTATCAAAACTTTCCTAAAATGGATTATTAACCAGTACCTTAAGGGCACTCGTTAGCATTACCCAAGTGTGAATTAATTGTTACCTTAATTAGCATAATGTAAACTGGCTTTCACTTCATTAGCTTCATTTGGCAAGTTAATTGTACACTTGGAGCATTACTAAACTTAATCATTATGTAACACGGAAGCTTCTCTTTACCTAACACCAGATCACTATAAAAGCATAGGTGTCACCCCGAAGCCACGAGAGAGTTCCACAAAGAATTCAATTCAGATGACTCTTTCCACTCTAGAAACGAATGGGAAAATCATTAAGGTGTCCACTAAGTAAATTCTTTTGATGTGGCAAGAACCTGTTGAAACGTATGGGCGAAGCGAAGGTATAGTGTGTTGAAGTGTTGGGCCACTATCTTCTTTCGTCAAAAAAAAAAAAAAAAAAAAAGTGTTGGGCCAAATAAACTACTTGGCGTCAAAGCACAGTACGCACTCATACTCATAGTGCAACTTCCTTGTAGCTGTAGGATCTCTCACTTTGTCCACGTTGTATCACACTTCATTACAACAAAGACTGCAAAATTGAATATCGGGCGTGACAGGTGAAGAGGTGAATACTTGAAAACCCAATATAAAGCAACAAATCTCCATGATTTTGATTTCAAGTTAAAAACTAACTGTGAGGTGTAGTTTGATAGTAAAAGTCCCTAAATTGCTTCATTTAGAGAACAGTTTGAGTAATAGTTACATCAAAACATCTATTGTTTATATATGTTATTACTTGTTATAGTCACATGATGTAGGTTCGATAAGTTCACACTTCACATCAAAGACACCTTTTTTTATTCAGGAAAAAAAAAAAAAAAAAATCAAGTTAAAATACACCCTGACCCACCAGTCACAAGGACCCAACAATCTGGGTTCGAATGGTCGTTTTTCCGGATTATCCCATCCCACCAACCTTTGCGGTCCCAAACCATTAAAAACACAGTCCATTTTCGTTTTTATCATATCATTACTGGCTATACAATAAATTAGGTAATCTTTTGTTTAGATATAGTCAAGACACCTCCATGCTTGGACGCAAGAAAAACATATAGTCGGAGCAACGAGTATTATCAGTTCTAAACTTTGTGGTAGAGAAACAAATTGTGATTTTATTGTGATCTTTTCTTTTTCTAAGATATGATAAGATTTCAATCCAGCTATAACATCTTTTTCATGAGATTGTTTGTTATCATTAGCTCAAAAATTCAATTAATTTTTGGTGTAATAAAAGTTAGAACCCAATACCATAAGAAATTTTATTAATTCTGCTAAATGGAACTTACGATTGTATTGTGATTTGATGGAATTACTAGTACCAATCAAATGCAATTACAGCTTAACTGACCATAGTGGGAGAGGATTTGCTACATACCATTCCTTTAATACCAATCAATTGCTAATTACAGCTTAACTGATTATAGTGGGAGAGGATTTGCTACATACCTTTCCTTTATGCAGGCAATTGCTTGCCATGTACATATCAGTACAAGAATTGTCCATTCTTTGAGAGAGTCTACACAATTGCATGCATCCTTATCACTTGAACTTATTTCTAGAAGTTTGCTTTGAATTTTTATTAGTCCTTAGGCATAATCAAGGCAACACATGTTAACCACTAACCACCACTTTTATTATGAAATAATCACAATAGGTCACCTCAAATATATAACGGTGTAAAAAAATTCTCTAAATCTCCATCTGCATATTATTTGCTATTTGTTTCACACTTGAACAAGGTTTTAAGTGGGGCTTGTCTGATTCATCAAAAAAGAAGAAGAAGTGGGGCTTGTCTGTCACTTATGAGCCACTTTGGCCAACAGTAATGAAGAAAATGAATACCTTTCTTCAAAGCATTTTAAAAATGGGTTATAGTTTCTTTAATATATTCCCGTCTAAGCCACTCAACTATATATATGCGTAACATTAGTGTTAACCAACTAAGATGCATATTTAATACCAAGAAGAAAGCACCACCAAAACTCTTAAAGATGGTGTTATTACGCGGACTTTTCCAATCTTGCTGTCTCTTCCTGTTAATCTTTGTTGTGTGTTGTATCCCCCCAGAGGACCCCATCAAATGTTCATCAGATAATACAGATTGCACAATCACAAACTCCTATGGTGCCTTCCCTGATCGGAGCACTTGTCGAGCCGCCGAGGTGGCGTTCCCGTCCACCGAGCAAGAGCTCATTTCCATAGTGTCAAAAGCAAGCAGGAACAAAAGGAAAATGAAAGTTGCAACACGTTATTCACATAGCATTCCCAAGCTAGTTTGTTTAGATGGGCAAGATGGGCTTTTGATAAGCACCAAGTATCTCAATCGTACTCTAAAAGTTGATGTTGAAGCTATGACGATAACGGTGGAGAGTGGTGTGACATTGAGGCAGCTAATCAACGAGGCTGCCAAGGCTGGGCTAGCCTTGCCTTATACACCATATTGGTGGGGTTTGACAATTGGAGGCCTATTGAGCACAGGTGCACATGGTAGCACTCTGTGGGCTAATGGGAGCTCAGTCCATGATTACCTTCTGGAACTTCGAATTGTTACTCCGGGGTTCGCTGGATTCGCAAGGGTTCGGAGTCTCAAAGATGGTGACAAAGATTTAAATGCAGCAAAAGTTTCACTTGGAGTTCTTGGAGTCATTTCACAGGTATGCTTTGTAACTTGGTGTACTTGCTTGAAGTGGTGAGTCTCAATTGTGCTTCATATATATATTTGGTGTTTCTTGTAGTAATTTTGATCTCAGTATAATGTTTGAGAAATTTTGTTATAGATTCCGTCTAATTTTTTTAAGAGGTGATAAGAATACTTCCAAAACTTTGGAGATCAACTAAAGAAAACATCTTGTCAATTTTTTTTCGGAGGTGATAAGAATACTTCCAAAACTTTGGAGATCAACTAAAGAAAACATCTTGTCAATTTTTTTTTCGGGAAAAAAAAAACAAACAAACTTGTTCCATATACACGAATGCAAGATAAGAATTGTTAATATTTGAGAGTTCGTAAAAATTTAGTTGTTTCTTTTTTTTGGACAAAATTCTCTTTATGTTATGACACGAGAACGTCAAGTCTCATGCACATTTTATTTGGAAATGACAATTTTTACATATCTTGTATATGAAATTAACAGCTACCACTGTTATATTTATTTTTTCTTTAAATTTTTTTTTAACTAGCTAGAGTTAATTTTATAAAAGAAAATGTTTATGTTTCATACTTTCATCTTACAATATCAGTACTCGAGGACAGCCTTGCAATTGTAGTTTTGTTGGTTCTCTCGGTTTGGGAATCTGTCCTACAGGCTTGGCTTCGGCCCTTTTGGAAGATGCTAGAAGTTCCCTTTCTTTGTAGTCCTTTGTTGTGTGTCAATAATATTTTTTTCTTTCACAAAAAAGAAAAAGGAAAATTTATAGCCCAATGGTTGGTATAAATTTAAATTCTAAGCATAACCAATCAGCATATTTATCAAAATCTAAAAGATTCTAATTCTTGTAAACTTAAACTACCAACACGCAATCATTCTCAAGAACTAAATAGATCCTAATAGGAATCTAAAATAAATAAATAAAAAAGACCCTAAAAGAAAAATAGGACCAAAGCATGTCTAGGGTATAATAACCTAAGTAGTATTGGATGAATTTTGGTTACACACTAGTTTATAACCAATGGCTACAATATTAACATGATTATATATTTTAAAAAGCTAATCGTTGGATTACATATTCTTTATATTCTTAATACATATGTCAAATTTTGTATTAATCAGATATTATTTACTATTCAATTATAAACTTACTTTTTATGTATAATTTTAAACAACTACAATAACTTGAAATTTAAACATTTGATTGATGATATAGTTATTGATTTTAGTATTATGAAAATTTTGTAAGCATGAAAGAGATAAAACAAAAATGTAATTTAATGATGAATTTGTCAAAATTCATATTTTAAAAATATATATATATTAAGTTAAGTTGTAGTCATTAACTACAAACTAGTTATCTCAACAAAAGAAAAAAAAAAAAAAAAAAAAAAAAACTACAAAATAGCTAAACTTTATCCATAAATATATGTGCTTCTTTCCTTCTGCATTTCGCTTTTTTACCCCCTCTAATTGAAGAGACGCGTCTCACAGACTCAGGAACAATGCATTTGCTAATCTACTTTTAGTTTTACTCAAGTCAACCAATGAAACCTTGATTGACTTGCACTTATGCTGTTTTCCCCAATTCATAGTGGCCCACTAAATTTCTTCTAAAAAAAAAGTGCCCCACTAAATATATTTCTCAGGTACTAATAAAAAAAAAAAAAAACGTGTAATAAAGTATAAGAAATAATCATATCTTTACCAAAAAAAAAAGAAATAATCATATAAAAAAAAAGTATAAGAAATAAATTAAAGAATAAATGTGGTCAGCTCCACTGGAACATCGTGGCAGGATGTACGATTCCACTTTACATGGCAACCTTCAAAAATAGATATTGCTTATGGTCAAAAAGCTTTGTAATTCAATGAGATGACTTAATTCCTTTTATAATTTATCAAATATAAATAGCAATTAAGTTGCATTATGTTTGCTCTATAATTATTACTTTTTATCATAAAATCAAGATACTTGATTGGTTTTTGTTTTTGATGCGGGGTTTAAATCTCATATCTCTTATTTAAAAATTAAAAAAAATTACTAATTGAGTTAATAGAAAACTATAATACATTATTTAAAAAAAAATTTAACTCAATACTTCTTGTTGCTTGATGTACAAAATTATTAAATAAGTTTTGTATTTAGGTTTTGCTAACATCTTTTTAGTTGATAATATGGCCAATCCAATTAATCTAAAGTAGAATTTCATCAATTTTAATTTTTAAAAATTTCTTTATGAAAAAAAGTTATAACAATTATTGCCAATAAAATTCCGTCAATAATATATGCATTTAGAAAAGAATCTTGCTAGGTATTTATTTATTGGTTTATTTATATAACCAATACATTTTTATATTACATATTTGAATATCATTAAAATTATTTTCATTGTTAAATTTTTATTGTATTATTCATCTTTTTTAATTCTTTCTGATAAATTCACTATTCATCTATGATATTTTTATCTATTTTTTTATTATAATTTTCTATATTTTTGTAAAAACTATCAAGGGATGCTATTTTAGATGCAATTAAATGTTATATTATTATTATTATTATTATTAGTAGTAGTAGTAGTAGTTCTTCATATCTGAATTGATTTTTCTAGTAGTCATTCAAAATTAAAAAATATTTACAAATAAAATAAGCACTATCTACAATATTAAAATTATAATATAAAAATAATAAATAAAATTTAAAACATAACATAATAGAATCCAATTTATTAAAGATACTATTGCAACTTAACATAACAATAAAATCACCTAATAGTCTGAAGACCCTCAACCTAGCTAACCAAACAAAGCTGAATTCAGCATATAACTTAATGTATTAACACTAACCAAATTAATGACCCGTTTGGATTGAGGGAGAAGTAGAGAGAGTAGAGTAGAGTAGAGTACATTTGGCTCAAAATTAACTTATTTTCAATCAACTCTACTCTACTCTCCCTCCTTCATCCCTCGATCCAAACATGCCCTAAGATTATTTTCATAAAGCTAATAAAATATCATTGTTTCCGGAATAAATTTTAACAAAAGAGATGAAAATTAATTACCTTTTTGGAAATGAATTTTACTTTACCTTGGACAATATGATGCGTGGGAAAAGAAAAATGAAATATAATTTTCACCTTTAACTTTAACATTGAGTTAGATGGAGAGATTGTAATTAGATGTGTGTAGTAATGTGGAAAATTGACTTACAAACACTGAAGATTTAAGTTATTAGGGGAAATGAGTCATTAATAATTATTTGACACTCTCACAGTAATTTTGAGGGTCTTCTTGAGTATGTTGTGTGTGAGATAATAATAATAAAGGATATATAGGTTTTTCTTTTTCTTTCCTTTCGGGGGACGGATAGAAGATATGTCATAACTCACAACTCGTGTGATGTGTCTCTCTTCCCATCCATATATATGGAATGGGAGATGTGATCTTTAGATTCGCTTTCACAGCTTCAGTTGGACTGGCGATGATTTTAAGAATCAGCTTAAATCTTATTAAATCTACAACTGTCAAGGTTGGCTAATCAATACAACTAGTAAGTGATTCAATCATGTTGACGGTAAATTGTGGACTAAACAATTGTCAATAGCCGACATGCACATACAGCCCAAAGAGAATGCGAACTACAAATTAATTGGGCAAAACTTTGGAAGTTACCTACTTGTGGTGGTTGGTAGGCATCATTTATATTTTATAGGAATGTGTCGTTGAAAATGCTAGAATTTGAATTGGTAGCATCTAATTAAAACAAATTTTTTTTTTTTTTTTTTTTTTAGAAACCAAATTTGAACAAAATTGGTTGTAGCAAACTCTCGAAAAAAAAAAAAAAATTAACATTACTATATATTTTGAAAATAAAATTTATACTTTATATGTTCTTAACATACATGTAAAATTTTGTGCCAATCGAATTTACTATTCGATTTATAAACTTATTTTTTATGCAAAATTTTAGATTACAAAAATTTAAAATTTAAATATTTGATTGATAATATAATTCATGATCTTTAATTTTCTGAAAATTTTATAAGGATTGAAGATATAAGAAGAAAATGTTATCTAATAGTGGATTTTTTGAAATTTACATTCAACAAAAATTTTCCAACCAAATTTGTAGCAAAACATTTTCCATCTAATATATGCTGGCTATGTTTCATCTCTAGGGGTACGTTTGGTAGACTGTAACGGTAATTACATAAGAATAGGAATAGATATTATAAGGAATACAAAATGCTGTAACGTAATTCTTATTACTATTTATTTGTTTGGTGACAACACAATAATAGAACACTGAAGACAATAGAATGAAAGCATTTAAATCAAACTTAAGATATACTTCGTATTTTAGAAAATATCTTACTCATTTAATTATATTTCTTAAAAAAAATAATATTTTTTAAATTTGAAAGAGAGAGTAGTTATTTTTTATAATTTTTTATTTTCATAATTGTTACGTGCATATGGAAAGTTTGTTTATTTAAAAATAAATTAATTGTAGAAATTAATACATCTACTAAGGAATAGCTATTACATCCTTTTTAGAGATGAATAGTTATTCCTCATTTTTTAAAAATAGTTATTCATAGAGAATGACTATTCCCTGTAATAAAAACATAACAAAATTACTGAATAACTAAACCATAGGAATAATTATTACATTACAGTGCCTATTACAGTCTACCAAACATATCCTAGATTAAGACATGCAATTGGCATGAGTGACATAAATTGGTGAAGTTTTATTGTTGAGCTGCAAATTTATAAGTCAGGATAAATAAACCATGTCAATGTGCTAAAAGTGAAAGCTGAAAATGAAAAATTATAAAAAAAAAAAAAAAAAAAATCTCACTTTGCAGGTCACTCTAAAACTACAACCCATGTTCAAACGATCCATCACCTACTTGACAAAGGATGATTCGGACTTGGGAGATAAAGTGACTAGTTTTGGCAATGAACATGAGTTTGCCGATATAACTTGGTATCCTAGTCAACGCAAGGCAGTTTATCGTATTGACGACCGAGTCAACACAAACTCACCTGGCAATGGTCTATATGATTTCACCCCATTCCGCCCCACAGCTTCAGTTGCACTGGGCGCTATCAGAACCACAGGTTGGCCAACAAAAATTTACAACCTTTAGAACTAGCATTTGATTTTTGCTAGCTAGCATTATAACAAAAGTGTAATGGTTTTGAAATGGTGTTTTGTTTTGTGCTTGTTTAAATAGAGGATTTTCAAGAATCCCTTAGTGATGCTCTTGGGAAGTGCCTCAGTGCACAGACAGTTATTTTGACACTCAAGACTACTGCCTATGGTTTAAGTAACAATGGTAATGTTATCTTCCTCTTCTTCTAAACCGTGCTAAGAAATTACAATTGTTATTTGCAGTAAAAATGGTGAAATTTTCATATTTGTCCGTCTCATGCGTTTTATATAATTAGATTGACGGGTGGATTTAATGTGTCAATCTCATATAGGGCGCATGAGACAAATGTATGAGATACCTTCTTTTGATAATGATATCACCAATTCAAAATAACGAAAAATTTTATGAACTTCTGATAATGATATTACCAATTTAAAATAACGAAAAATTTTATGACTATTTTGGACTAGTAGGTATTCTTTTTACGGGTTATCCTGTAATTGGATATCACAATCGCTTTCAAGCATCAGGAACCTGTCTAGATAGTCTTGATGATGCATTGATCACAGCTTGTGCGTGGGACCCCAGAGTTAAGGGTGAGTTCTTTCACCAAACTACATTCAGTGTTGGCTTGTCCGTGGCTAAGAGCTTCATTCAAGATGTGCAAAAGCTGATAGAATTGGAGCCTAAAGCAATGTGTGGTGTAGAACTTTATAATGGAATCCTCATGCGCTACGTTAAGGCTTCGAGTGCTTATTTAGGCAAGCAAGAAGATGCAGTGGACTTTGATATCACTTATTACCGAAGTAAAGACCCCTTAACTCCTAGGTTATATGAAGACATACTAGAAGAAGTTGAGCAACTCGCACTGTTCAAGTATGGGGCGCTGCCCCATTGGGGGAAGAATCGAAACGTAGCATTTGATGGAGTCATCAACAAGTACAAAAATGCTAAAGAATTCTTAAGGGTTAAGAAGGTGTATGATCCATTTGGCCTCTTCTCTAGTGAGTGGACTGACCAAGTTCTTGGAATGAAAAATAGTGTGACTATAGATAAGGAGGGGTGTACATTAGAAGGGTTATGTATATGCTCACAAGACATTCATTGTGCTCCCAACAAGGGTTATTATTGTAGACCAGGAAAAGTATATAAGGATGCAAGGGTGTGTGCTCGTGTGACTTCTAAGTAGAACATCGGTGATGCCAATGGCCTAATTTAATTGAATTGGGCTCTCAAAGGAAGTTACGAATTAATTGCAAAGTTGTATCTGAAATTCCTTTGTGCTGTGATATTTGGGTCCGATTGATAAAGATTGAGATGGATGATCAAGATGCAAATTCGCAAATATAAACCAAAGGATTCAATTACAACGTGGTCACTGTGCTTATATATAGAGGACTATATTAAAAGATAGAAATGCTAATTATGTTGTCGCATTTTTTTTTCCTCGGATATATATAGTTTCGGCTAATATATTTACTTGGCAGAAAAATATATGTTTGGTCCCAGAAATTTGGTCCAAACTATATTTTAATCCATGAAATTTAGAAGTAAGAAGTATATACTAAAAAACGGAAAAAAAGAAGAAAAAGATATCATTTTAGCCTTTAAAATATTCAAAATTAGTCAGTATGTTCTCTTCTCATTATAATGCTTGCCTACAGTTACAGGCTAGTCAAACACCAACTCCAAGGGCTAAGGCCCAAGGTGCATGTTCACATAGGCTTCTAAATCAGCCCCAATTATCCCGCCAAACAAGATGTTGGAATTCTATTTTTCCATCTTCGCACAAATCAGATGTCCCCAATTCCAAATCCAACCTGCAAAATACAATTTTCACCACCCCCCACCCCACCCCCCAAAAAAAAAAAAAAATCTAGATAATACAAAATCAAATTACACGTCGAAAGCATCCAGTGAACGAATTGTTCAAAAAGACAAAAGAATAGTCAAAAGTCAATCTGAAAGTGGCTGTCACATAATTTCAGAGATTAAAAGGTGTTGTTTCAATTTATAAAAATGTTCTAGTGATTTGTTGAAAGTTATTGTGTTCTCGACATAGGAAGAACCTTTTTTTTTTTTTTTTTTTTTTTTTTTTTTGGGTGAGAGACATATACATATACATGGGAAGAAACCTGACATTGTGATTCAAGCTAATTTTACTTTTTTTTTTTTTTTTTTAGAGATGTTACGTCTACAACAATTTTACAACAAATTACATGTGGTTAGTTGTTATTGGTTCAAATTTAAAACTAACACTAAAATTACTTTTTTGCCCCAACAATAACAACTAGTAACAACCTGTCACTTAAAATTTGTTGTAAAAATATTGTAAAAATGTTGTAGACATATCATTTTTTTTTTTTTTTACAAGATAGAATTTCTTCTTTAACCTAATCTAAGTGTATATGTGTGTAAAACTCCCTTCTGGAGATTTGAACTCCGGCCCTTGCCCCTCACACCCCATAAGCATTTATACTTATGGAATGATCACCGCACCAAAGGTGTGTGGTGGTTGAATTTTACAACTTCTAAGTGTTCGTGTCTATGGATTCCTTTAGTTCAGTGTTTTTGGGCATTTATGTTCGTGGGTATGTGTTAGTGGGTCCTATTGTTAATGCATTTTTAGTGGTTACTTTTTTTTTTTTTTTTTTGAGGAATTCTTTTTTTAGTGTTGGCAAGCTTATGATCATGTATCTTGTTCTAAGTTGTAAGTGTCAATCTTCAGCCAAAAAAAAAAAAAATGTTGTAAGTGTCAATCTTATAAAAAAAAAAAAAATTTAAAAAGTTTGTGAGTGTAAAAAATAAAGTACATGATTGACCTTCTTCAACCTTACTACCCATATGCAAGCGCCTACATCACAAGTAGAAATTCCACCCATCCTTATCGCAAGTCTCTTAATTGTTTTGTTTGTAATATTATTTTATTATTTTAAGAGTATTGTTAGTGAAATATTGACATGACAGAATTTTGATTTTTAAATCATAAAAAAATGGCTAAGATTTAAGAAAATCTATTGGTAAAATACTCTAGGAAATCTTGAGGATCTGAATCCCTTATAGAGTTGGCTTATTAAAAAAAATCTCCTCTATCTTGATCACTATATTTCGCTGAGTCAGTTGTAAAATTTGAATTTGAAATAGGCTCGTACTTCCAAATGAGATGAGCTGTTATCCCCATGAATGTAGGGATCAACCTCTGAAGTCGTTGTACCCGAGAAATTATAAGGTCTTCATGGTGGACAAGTGACATGATCTACCATTCCACTAAATTACTCCCACTTGTTTAAAATTGCTGAGTCAGAATTTTTTTTAAACAGAAACTGATTATTGACTCAACAATTTTAAACAAGTGTGAGTCTTTTAATAAAATGGTGAACAAGTGACGTGATCTACCATGAGAACCTTATAATTTCTCGTTGTAGCCTCATCATCTTGAAGAACATGATGGACCGTTGCCTGTGCCGTTTGGTCTCAGTGTCATTGCTCACAACCAATGTCCGTATTGAAAATCCCCATCCTTCGTCAACAACCACTTTGTTTTTCTTTGGGGACGTTGTGACGGAGAATACCACACCTATAACAAAAAATAGGTATTCTCTCGTACTGAAAACAAACCCAGCCAACATTCAACCCTTCAATTCGCAAAATCTTTCCTGCATCGATATCAAAGGTTTGGTAATTTCTATATTCACTCTTATACGTAAGAAAGGGCCCCATCCCAAACCATTTCTAGGAACATCGACTGTGACTAAGTCGCCAATCTCATTTGCCAATCGACTGCCGATGTCTCTATTCATGCTTTTAATGGGAATATTAAAAACACAAATCCAAAATTGAGCATTGTGAAACTTCACATCACTGGGACTAGTATCACCATGGAATCTTTTCTGAAGAATTAGACGTTTATTAAAAGACCAGGGGCCTTTAGCTATAATCTCCTCCATATCACTCTCTTTCTAACAAATGGCCACGTATAGGTTGTTTCCCACTTCAGTGATTGAAACCCAACTTGGGCAGTGCCACAACTATTTGACAGTAGCTTTAAAAGCTTCTTTATTATAATCCTCATTGATCTGAAGTTTTGCTAGAACACTGAACTAAGCATGCTTCTTGGAGTATGCAACTTCCTTTGGTTTAATCATCATTTCAACTCCCTCCTCTTCCCATGAACGGAACCTCTTCCACAGTTCCTCCATGTCTGATTCCATTAAATTACACTAGTAGAAAACTATCCACCAAAATGAAATAACCCATACACAAAGTAAAGACTCAAAAAGTCAAAAAGAAAAAACAAGAAAAATCCATTCCACGAATCCACGATCTGATTGACAGACCTGGAAAGGTTAGAATCTTGCAAGCAACAACTTTGAGGTTTCTACATGCTCTAGGCTACAGAGAGGCCTAGAGGGAATGGGAAGTTCTAGGGAGCCAATATTGTTTATATACTCTAATACATTAATTGGAGTACTTTTCATTTATTTGTAAAACATCTTTTAAAACTTAGAATTCTGAAAATAAATCTAAACAATCTATATCAAAATAAAACATAAGGAGAAATTAGATTTTATCCCTCTAAATTATACCTATTTTTACACTCACCCCCTAAATTATTATCTACGTAATATTTGCCCCACTAAATTATGAAAGTGCACACTTATTCTTCCTAAATTATTACCTGAATAACACTTGGCACTCTATTTCATGGATAAAGTATAATTTTTCCTAAATATAATGTTGCGATAATTATTGTAATTTTTTCTAAAAGGATAAAGTGTAATTTTGAAAGATGGTGTGTTGGATGATATAGGGATATCATGTTTACTTATAAAAAAGGATACAGGGATATCATGTTTGATTAGTGAGCAGTTACTCAAAAAAAAAATGTTTGATTAGTGAGCAGATAAGACTAGCTCTTCTTGTTTTAGATGGATATGATGAGATTTTACTTAAATTTATCAAAATATCTAGACCATGACGATGCTGGTTCGATTTCACTTATGGATCAAGCGACTATATATGTATCTTTTGGTTCTAAATGTGAAGGCATTAGACTATAGGAGATCATGATTTTATTTATTTATTTCTTTTTTTGCTAAGCATATAAGAGTTTTTTATTTGATAGGCCAAGAATGTATTGACCCATTGTGATAAATTAATCAATTAATTAGCCAAATTAATTAATTAATTTAATTAACATGCAATACGCGTGGTAACACAAACAAATCACAAACTAAGTTAATATGTAGAGGAAAATAAAGTTGACACGATGATTTATTTACGAATGGAGAAAACCTCCTAAGCAAAAACCTCATCGGGTGATTTTAAGAACACCACTCCCGAGAATTCACTATTATCACAACAAGCGATTACAAGTAAAAGAATCTCAGTACTTTATACCAATCTACAGTTAAACCCTTAGCCCAATACCCAATTGGACTTGTTCTGTAGTGACAATCTCTCATTTTCAATGCACGGCTCCCGGTACGTAACTAACCAATTAATGCACGGATCCAAGTACGTAACTAACCACCAACTTGAGAAGGATGTTGGCTGCAAAGTTCTTCAGTTCATCAAAACGGTGAAGATCACGAAACTCCTTGGTTACAAAACCCTACGGCGTACAAACGCAGCAGTTTCTTCAAGAGAAATATGAACTAGGGCATATATCTCCAGTCACAATATGCTTGTGAAAAACTTTTGCATTAAGTTGCATCCGCTTGCATCATCTGTGACGGCTCTTAAAATAATCCTTATATATGTTTAGGGTTGTGAGAAAAGAAAGCCTAAACAAATATACAAGGATTGGTGTGAAATAAGATCTGGAAAATTGATTTTCATAAATCTCGATAGATAGGTTATCTATTGAGCAGCTGTTGAGTATCGGGCAAAAGCTGCTTTTTAAATCTCGATAGATGCTATCTGTCGAGCTAGCTGTTGAGTTTTAAAATCCAGCATTTCTTCACTTGATTCTTGGACAGATTTGCATGGCTTTAACACTTGAACTTAAACTCTTGTTTCTTGAAATATTAAACACATCTTAGATCTACCCAATTACAAGTAAAATGCGTTTTGTCAAATGATTAACCAATTCTAAATGACATATGTTCCTAACATGATTCACATACGTCCTAACATTATTGAAGGAAGAAACTAAGCCATTTAGGGGTGGCTACACATTGAAGTCAGAGTGGTTATAGGATCATTATGATTTGGGGGGAAAAAAATATTATATATAAATTTTAAAATTTTTAAAATTTTTTTACCTTTAAAAAAGATTTGTGACCATCCTAAATTTTTTTAGTCCCTGCATTATTAAACTTTGGATAAAACTTGGCAATAAACTTAGTTGTAAATTAAGGCTACAACTTCACTTAATAAATTTTTTTTTTTTTATTTGATGTGAAATTTGACAAATCCATCATTATATTACATTTTCTTTTTATATCTTTTTATATCCTCTATACTTGCAAAATTTCAATAAGATCAAATATCAATAGCTATATATGTCATCAACTAAATGTTTAAATTTTGAATTTTTGTAGTCTAAAATTATAAATAAAAAATATTCGATTGGCTTGAAATTTGACATGTATTTTAAAAACATAAAGAACATGCAATTCAACAGTTAGCTTTTCAAAATATGTAGTTATGTTAATTTTTTTAGTGACAGTTATAGTCTTAGGCTACAAACTTTGTCCTTAATCTTTGGTCCTTTTAATAATATATTATGTCATTACAAACAAAAAGGAAAAACATAAATTTTTTTTATTGAACTAAAATTTTGAAAGTGATGTAACTTGCAGTATTGATAATGAGACTATCATATAATGATTTGAAAATATAAAAACTCGTAAAAGAATATTGTAAGACTTTGTGTTCATTTGGAAACAGCTTATCTAGTTTTTTGTTGAAAACTTTTGCTAAAAGTGTGCTTAAGTATATTTGTATGTTGAAATTGTTTGAAAAAGTTAGAAAAGGCTAGAAAAAACGAGGTTTTAAAAAGTTGTACATAAAACTTAAAAAGTAAAAGCTAAAGCTAATAGCAAACTTACCCTTTATGTATTTGTGTGTGTGTGTGTGTGTGTTTTTTTTTTTTTGTCAATATACGAAACTCTCTTTTTATTAGATTTTATATAATTTAAGTTTCATAATAATCACTCTGCAACAAATTCCTAAAGCCGTTACTGAAGCTAGTATATCAGATCTTAGAGCTTAAATTACTGAAGTAGACAAATTCAAGAAGGATAAACTACCAACTTGACAAAACTTTTACTTATAATCTCCAAAAGAGTTTTTACACTGACTAAATGTGTTATGGAATAACGTACAATCTAAATGTTGCAATGTTGATTCCTGATAGGTGAAGAATGAAACATATATGTAAAGTTGTGATTTACAACTATTTTGTGTTAGCTTTTATTCCATGCCAAATTTGATTGTAATTTTGTTCAATCTTTTGTACCCTGTATTTTATGTGGGATTTCATTGTAAGGGTAATGTGTGAGAGAGAGTGTGAAGACTCAAGGCAAATTGAAGATTAAAGAAGTTTTCGCGGGTAACTCGCAAGAAGTCTTCTCGCGAAGTAAAGCATGTGCTCAACACATGACTAGAATGCGCTCAACACATGACTAGAATGCGAAGAATCATGACAGATGGTGACAACTGGTTTTTGTGAGTGTCTCGCAGGTAAGGCCTTCCCGCGAGATACCTGTGAAACATTTTGTTTTGCCAATTTGTCGTATCTGATACACTAAGTCTCTACCCACACTATATATACTCATATTACCCACATATGTTGAGGAGTACTTTTCAGAGAAAAAACCCTAGTCATTACCCTTGAGAGTGAGAAATTGTCATACCCACAATTCTCTACACAATCCATTATGGTTTTCCTCAACTCCTACCTTTCCATTTCCAAATCCTTGAGAGGTTGATAGCCCAAACACTTACCACACCTATCATGAGTATAAAGTGAGGTTTTGGTGCTGCTAGGAAGCATTAGAAGAAGCCATTTGTTTGATGGATGCAATCAGGCTAAATTGCATGATCCGGAGAGCTAGAGAAGATAAGGCTTCGTTAAGTAAGTTGGTAGCAGGAGTTTAGAGGGCTTGAGTACATGTGGTAGACTAAGCTTGGAGGGTCTTTTGTTATTTGTGTACTCCAACTTATTCTCTAGTGGATTGATTTACCGTTTGGAGGACGGTGGAGAGGTTTTTAGCTGAGTTCTTCGGTTTTTTCTTCGATAACACATTGGCGTGTTATCTTGTATTTGCATTCTTGTTCCCTACTCTTTTAGCTTTCATTTTACTGCTGTGATTTGATGAATATGGCTTAAAGTAATTATATTGTTTGTTAACTCGCATTTACTCTATTCCGCACTTAGTTTAAGTTAGAGTAAAATCAACCGAGCTGTAATTCTAATTTGGGGGGTCTAAACAGCTCTTGTGTTTTCACACAAATTCGAGCTTTCAATATAAAATATGAGAAAATGGACTCTTGGAAACTAAGATACATATATATAGGATACTGCATTGAGTTACTCATATGATTTGCTAACTCATTCAAAATTTTAATGCAATGGCCATGTTATCTATATTTGATTCAATCACTTGCCTCCTTAGTCCAGTCATTGGAAGACCTTAAAGAACAGAAGTTGGCAAAATTTATTACTGATGATGCCGAAAAATCGTCAATAAGCCACATGGTCCTCATGTGCTCCTGACAAGAACCTGCACAACACAAAAGCTGAAGACCTTAAGAGGAGTACCGGTGTGGTACTGGCCAAATACCCTCCGACGGTCAAGTTAGAGAATTCTCTTGTTCACAACTCTAGAGTACTAGAGCTGAGGTGAATTATGCGTACCTTGGTTTGTGAGAGTATTGGGGCTTTTATAGTAGTAGAGGGTTGACCTCTCTTTCTTGTGCTAGAAGTATTTTCCTTATAAGAATCCTCATGAGCGTATATTGCGGAATCCTTTCCTTGTAGGAGACTAACACTAACCGTGAGATACAAGACATTTCCTTATATACTCATGCGTGGTGATTAAGACAAACCACGTTAGGGTCGTCAACTTCGCCTACTCCCTTCAGCTTTATTAGCGTCGGCTATGCGGTGAGTTTCGTGGACTCCCTAACATTGTCACTTACTAATGGATCCCGACGGAGGTTTGCTTATCCTCTTCAGCTTGTTCTCAGCAGCTTCCTCTTATGCTTATTGCCTTCAGCTTACTATCTTCAGCTTATTCTTCAGCTTACTGCCTTCAGCTTACTGCCTTCAGCTTACTACCTTCAGCTTACTCTTCAGCTTACTACCTTAAGCTTACTGTCTTCAGCTTTCTCCGCGTCAGCTTTTCATTCCGTCCGGGTGTAGATGCCATCAGGTCGTAAGATGAAGTCGTCAGCTTAACGACTGCATCTTGTGTGAAGTCTTCAGCTTAGAGACTGACAAATTCATCTTGCGTGAAGTCTTCAGCTTAGAGACTGACGGCTTCATCCTGCGTGATGTCTTCAGTATGCATAATAAAGCTAACGGGTCTTTGGATATCAACAACTTCTTTTATTTTTTCAATTAAAAATTCCCTTTATCAGTTACCCCCCCACTCCATAACCTCGTCAGCTTTAGCTAACGGGTTATGGAGTTAACATCATCAGTTTGGTCACTCATGTGTGACGTCTCGAGCCTCATTTATTAAATGCTTGAGCACGTGGCACGAACTGATCGGTTCTGTTTTTGGACGAGCCTCTACAGTCAACACCCATGGGCAACACTATTTTTGAGGAAGGTGACAATCTTAACAAGTTTGTGGCGGACCTAAAAGATGATAGCGTTATCCTTGCCCAGCATGTTGTGGACCAGCCCGTCGTCCCTTTGACTCCGTCGGCAAACCCTCATGCTGAAGACCCTAAATGCTGAAGACCCTTTCGCTCCAAGCGTCCAAGCCCTTCTTCCAAAGGGTGATGAAAAGCCTCAAGACCCCCTGGCTTCATGAATTTAAGCTTTTTTCTTTCTTTATTGTAAACGTAAGCTAATTTCAAACAATATTTGACGCCCACTTTTTTTTGGGCTTTTGCTTGTAAAAACATCACTTTATTTATAGTATTTTATGCCCGTTACTTTTTATTTGACATGTGTGTCTATCCTTGGCTTTTGTATGTATGTTAGGATACGTTCATACTTGGTAATTTAAGGCGAATCCATCCACTTAAGGTGTCTTTTAGACACGTCTTCTTTAACGGTTTCAAACCATCTTCTTCTTTGAACGCGTCCTTTTTGTGGACTAGTGGATTTGTTCACGAATCCGTCCATTTGTGAATAATGGCGTCAGCTTGCTCTTACTTGATGGACTTGTCCACTTGCTGAACAAGTCATACATTCATCCACTTTGTGGATAAGTTCATTCATTTTTGAGGGGTCGTTCGCTTTGTGGACTTAGGCTCGTCTACTTCGTAGACTTGGTAATATGCCCGTCCACTTTGTGAACTTAGGCTGATTTGCTTTGTGTAGACTTTGGTCAAGTTTGTGGATTTATATTAAACTCGTCTACTTTGTAGACTTGGCAATAGGCCCGTCCACTTTGTGGACTTACGCTCGTCTACTTTGTAGACTTGGTAATAAATTTGTCCACTTTGTGGACTTAGCAGTAGACTCAATGATAAACTCGTCCACTTTGTGGACTTAATAATTTTTCATTCTCTTAGGGTGAGGTCGTCCACTTTGGACTCATCAATGTCGTTCACTTTGTGGATTTAATAGGGTCGTCCAGTTTGTGGACTTATTGAGGTGACTAAGTGTTGGTACCTCGTCACCTTGTGAGTCGTCCACTTGGGGTTGTGGACTAATTGAGGTGACTAAATTTTGGTGCCTCGTCACCTTTTTGGTCGTCTACTTGTAGGCGACTTAGTATGGTGATCATCCACCCATAGTCGACTTCGGTCATGCGTCTACCCGTAGGTGATTTAACATAGTGACTGTTCACCCGTAGGCGACTTTGGCCACGCGTCTACCCGTAGGTTGCTTAGCGTAGTGACCGTCCACCCGTAGGCGACTTTGGCCATGCGTCTACCCGTAGGTGACTTAGTGTAGTGACTGTTCAGCTATAGGCGACTTTGGCCATGTCTAAATAAACTCCTATTATTATAATAAACCATGCATTCATAGAAAAAGTAGTTCTTAAAAAGAAAACAAAGACCTGCCCTTTCGGCTTTAAAAGAGTTATTGTAGCAAAAACTAAAATAGAAAAACTGAAGAGTATAGCTAAATTCACTAAGGTAAACTAGAAATAAAGGGGGGCTGCTCTTTATGCCATCCTTTTTACTAGTAGTACTTCCGTAGGTGCTTGGTGTTCCACGGGTGGTGTAGCTTTTGTCTGTCCAGTGTCTCCAGTTCTTGCCATCTTCCGCCCTCTGTCCTGTCGCGTATCCTCCTGCATTTCTCTATTCTCTCAAGTCAGAAGCGCGTCTTCAGCATTCATGTACTTGGTTGCCCTGTAAAGCACGTCCGACATAGTCTTCAGGTCGTTCTTGTATAGTGAAAATAGGAACTTACCCTTTCGTAGCCCATTTGTGAAAGCAGCTACAAGTATCTTGTCGTTAGCTTCATCGATTGAAAGTGCCTCTTTGGTAAAGCGTGCTATGTAAGACCTTAGCGTCTCATCTTCCCGCTGCTTGATGCTTATCAAGCATGATGTAGACTTCTTATACCTATGTCCCCCGATGAAGTGCAAAGCAAACTAGGCGCTTAGCTCCTTGAAAGTACTGATGGAGTTAGGCATCAGCCTGCTAAACCATATCCTTGCGGGACCCTTCAGGGTAGTGGGGAAAGCTCTGCACATGATCTCATCGGGTACCCCCTGAAGGTGCATCAGGGTCTTGAAGGACTCCAAATGATCTAGAGGGTCTTTGTTTCCGTCGTAGTTTTCCACCTGCGGCATATGGAACTTTGGTGGAAGGGGGAAGGAGTTGACGGAGGTGGTGAAAAGCGAATCGGTTTGGTGGACCAAATCTTCGAGGTCGCTAGACACCCGTCCTATGAGGGCATTCATCATAAGGTCCATCCTTTCCTTCATCATCTGCATCTTTGCAACCATGTAAGGGGGTGTTGTATTTAAGCCGAAGGGACGGCTAGTATCCTGTCATTCTTGTCGGCCTGGGGCGTTGCTGCCTTCAGGTCCCTCCTGGTTCCTTCTTTCAGCGCTGGTTCCTTTTTAATCATTTCTTTGGTTATTCAGTGTTGCATTCTTCTGGTGCAGCTATTCTTCCAGGTCGTGGTTTTGTTTGATGAGGCGTTCCACGGCAGCAACGAGAGTTTGAACTTGTCTCTCGAGAGCGGGCGTGGGTGGTTCCTCTTCTCGAACGTCGTTAGTGGTTGCCATCGAGCGAGTGAGCACCATGCAACTCTTTTTTCCGGGAAACTATAGTATGGCTTGCGGATCGCAACAAAATGTTTCCCACAGACGGCGCCAACTGATGATACCGAAAAATCGTCAGTAAGCCACATGGTCCTCACGTGCTCCTGACAAGAACCTGCATAACACAAAAGCTGAAGACCTTAAGAGGAGTACCGGTGTGGTACCGGCCAAATACCTTCCGACGGTCAAGTTAGAGAATTCTCTTGTTCACAACTCTAGAGTACCAGAGCTGGGGTGAATTATGCGTACCTTGGTTTGTGAAGGTATTGGGGCTTTTATAGTAGTAGAGGGTTGACCTCTCTTCCTTGTGCTAGAAGTCTTTTCCTTATAGGAATCCTCATGAGCGTATATTGCGGAATCCTTTCCTTGTAGGAGACTAACACTAAGCGTGGGATACAAGACATTTCCTTATATACTCATGCGTGGTGATCAAGACAAACCACGTTAAGGTCGTCAGCTTCGCCTACTCCCTTCAGCTTTATTAGCGTCGGCTATGCGGTGAGCTTCGTGGACTCCCTAACATTGTCACTTACTAATGGATCCCGACAGAGGTTTGTTTATCATCTTCAGCTTGTTCTCATCAGCTTCCTCTTATGCTTACTGCCTTCAGCTTACTATCTTCAGCTTACTATCTTCAGTTTACTCTTCAGCTTACTGTCTTTAGCTTACTATCTTCAGCTTACTCTTCAGCTTACTGTAAATTCTGTTTATAACCTGGGTGTAGATGCCATCAGCTTACTTTTCTCCTCGTCAGCTTTTCATTCCGTACGGGTGTAGATGCCATCAGGTCGTAAGATGAAGTCGTCAGCTTAACGGCTGCATCTTGTGTGAAGTCTTCAACTTAGAGACTGACAAATTCATCTTGCGTGAAGTCTTCAGCTTAGAGACTGACGGCTTCATCTTGCGTGATGTTTTTAGTATGCATAATAAAGCTGACGGGTCTTTGGAGATCAACAACTTCTTTTATTTTTTCAATTAAAAATTCCCCTTATCAATTACAAACCAGAGATCAAAGCTAAAATCCTAAGCAACAAAAGATAACCCAGCATTTACAAATTGTAAGAAGTAGTAAAGAATTGATGACCCTGCAAGTCCCATTTTTCAATTCCTATCTGCGTAAAATACTATGTTTCGAGGTTGACATATTAGCTAACTGAACACTCAAAATATAAATAATAAATAAATAAATATACTCAACACACACAATGGTATTTCGTTATATGTATAGGCAGTAGGTACACAATTCTGCTCAAGGCAGAAGATCCTTTTTTTAAGAAGAAGGTAGAAGATCTAACTACGCGTTATAAATTATTTATTTATTTATTAGATAACCTAAAAATTAGTTCACACAACAATAAGGAACTGTCAAACACATGCTTATCTGTAAGAATACATAATAATAGTTCTTTAGCATAATTATACTAAATCATATTCGCTATATAATAAGTTGAATGGAACTTCCATCTGGCCCATTTGGACAAAAAAATCTTTTTGCGTGTTCCAATCAAAGCAAAATGACTAATTGGAAGGAAGGATGAAGTTCTATACAACAGAAAAAGTGTTAAACTAAAGAAAACTTACGTAGATGAAAAGTTAATTATTTCAAATAAGAAATATTAATTACAAACTGTGTTATCCTTTTTCGATCATATCCCATAAAGAATCATATTAATAATTTCCATGCGTTCTATACATGAGTTTAAGATTAGTATAAAAGCCAAAGACAGTTCAGTAACGTATCCTTTGCCGTGAAGGAACTGGAGTTTAATAAAAATTGGATAAGTCAAAGCCGATTAAATTGGTATTCAAATACCACTAGTTGATTAAAACTTCAACTATTAGAAGTTGCTCACGTATCTTTAGGGTTTGTTTAAATACCGCTTATTTTACTGAAAACTGAAAATACTGTAGCAAAATAATTTTTAAATGTGTGAATAGACGAGTGAGACCCATTTTTAATAAAAGTTTTGTTGGAAAAAAAGGTTTGTAGATCCCGTGAATAGTGCACGGGACCCACTGGACCTATTTTCTTATGTCTGAAACGCGCTTCTCCAAAAAAAAAAAAATAAAAAACAACGCAGATGCAAGACGCTTCTATCTATAGACACAATCCCAACGCGTACTAATTCAAAGACGATTAAATTGGTATTCAAATACCACTAGCTAAATCAGCCCATCTTTTAGCTAAACATGCCCTGACATTGTTGATTTTTCTATTTAGATAGAAAAAAAAAAATCATTGTTTATTAGAATAAGCTCTCTTTGTTTATATTCAAAGAAAGTTTTAGCCTTTCTATTAAAAAAAAAAAAAAGACTAGCTATATAAAACTTCAACTATTAGAAGTTGGTGTCGTGGAAGCAATGAACTTCAACTTCTATAAGCCTTATCTTCAATGGGATTTATAACTTTTTTTTTTTCGTGTTAGAATAATTATATATATATATATATAATAAAATAAAAAAGGTGAAATTCTGATCTCCACCGTGACTACACAACCAATTAAAGTGACTTCTATTGCCTAAATGATAAGTTGCTTACTTTAAGAAGGTGAAAACCTGTGAACAAGTCACTTTCCAAATTTGTTAGCCGCATTTTTTTTTTTGTTGGTGGGGTACGTCCGCATGAACGTTTAATGCGATGGTTGAGTATTGTTCCAAATTTGTTAGCTGCAACCTTTTTTTTTCTTTTTTTTCTTTTTTTTTTGGGTACGTTCACATGAACGTTTAATTGGATGGTTGAGAGTTGAGAGTTGAGAGTTGAGAGTTGAGAACTTCCCTAGCGCACCAAACCAACCTGATCATTTTTTTCTGAATTTTTAATCTTGTCCCATGAAAGCTCAACTTTGTGTGAAAACACAAGAGCTTGTTTAGATCCCCAATTAAAAATTACGATTAGATTGCTTTTACTCTTAGTTAATCAAAGTACGGAACAAGAGTAAATGTGCGCAATGAACCAATACTACTTTAATGCATAAACATGAACAACAAACAATAAAAGTAAAGCACAAGAGTAAGAGAAGAGAGATGCAACAACAAGATAACACCAAAACGTGTTATCGAAGAGGAAACCGAAGAACTCGGTGAAAAACCTCTCTGCGATCCTTCAAGTCGAAATCGATCCACTAGAAAATAAAGTTGGAGTACACAAATAACAAAAGACCCCCAAGCTTAATCTACCCAATGTACTTAAGCCCTCCAAGTTTCTGCTACCAACAGACTTCTCGGAGTCATGTCTTCTCTAGCTTTCCGAATCCCGTAATACGCCCGATTGCATCCGCCAAGCCTCACCGGCTTCTTTTGGAAAATCCCCAAAGCTTCCCAAGTTCTAAAACACTCTCTACACTTTGAAAAGGTGTGAGTTGTGTTTGGGTACAAATCTCCTCTCAAGGTATGACAATGGGAAAGGGAAAGAGAAGTGGCTTCAATGATTTCTCACTAAGGATTAGTAGCTCTCTCTCTAAAAGATGGGTGTGTGTGTTGTAGAAAACATATCTAGGGTTTTTCTCTCTGAATATCCTCATCATATTTTTGTGGGTAATGAGGGTATATATAGTATGGGTGAAGGGTAAGAAAGTCACCCTTAAAATCCTCTAAGCAGAGAATTTTGCGGGTATCTCATGGGTTGGCCCTTCTCATGAGACACTCGCAAAACTGATAGCCTGGTACGACTATTTAGCTTCCAGCAAGTGCTTCTCACGTGGCTCTTTCACGGGTAGACTTCTCGCTAGACACTCGCAAAATCCACTTGTTCATCTAATACATGCTCAATTCTTCACTAACTTAATACTAAACCCAATACAATTAAATCTCACAAAATACAAGGAACAAAATTAAAGCAATTACAACACTTTTTGTCATGGAATAAAACCAACATAAAGCCATAGTTGTAAATCACAACTTTACAATCTCCCCTTTTGGCTATTTCGTAAACACCCTATAATAGAGTCTAGACTTAAACGTGAGTTTGAAAACAATGGCAAAACTCATTCACACCTAAATCTAAAACCTATGATGAACTTGGAACAGAATATCTGTTACTTGAAACACTTGCACAAAACGCATTAGACCCTCAAGGTAAATCAAGTGATAAAAGGACAAGTATAATGTAACAAGTAAAATGCGATCAAGTAAACATGATGTTAAACATATGAGCAAATTGATCAAACACAAACAGTCATATGGAAATGACTACAATGATCATATAGCAAAACAAATGATCATCCGAATATGCAACCAATAAAGCACAATGGCATAAAGATGTATGCATGTCTAATACATAAACACAATGTAACGAGAGCAACAAAGCATAGATACTAAATGTAACTCAAAGCACCATAAAGCAACGAGAAAACAAGCATAAGGTAAAACAAGACAAAACAAGGTTTTCTCATAAAAGATGTCTTCTCCCCCTTGGTATATGCATTTCCCCTATGGCTTTCTTCCCTTACGAATGTGCACGAGGTAGAGTTTCCCCCCCTAAGAATGTGCACGAGGTAGAGTTTCCCCCCCTAAGAATGTGCACATGAGTCATATAGAAATGACAATACACTCTGGTATACTCTCCCCCTTTTTGTCACGAATAAACAAATGAATCAAGAGGAAGGAGGGAAAGAAAAGAAGATATGAACAAGGATAAAAGATGATGCATGAGGGGTGCAAGATGAATGAGAAAATGAAACTCAAACAAAAGATAAAACATCTTAAAAATAACATGCTACAAAGCATAAAGTAGACATGACATGTTAAGGATGATCGAACAAAGTATAGACCAAGGCATGACATAGACACAAGAATATGTTATATGTGCTAAAAGATCTAAAAAGACTTAACTAGCATGAGTGAATGCAAAACATGTCAAGTGTTAGAGTGTGTGCAACAAGGTGCATTTAATGTGCATCTAGTGTGCAAGTGAGATGCATGACTAATGCATGAGCAAGCACTCGCGGGGAAAAATATTTAAAACACATAACCAATGATCAAAACATGACAAACATGAATAATTATGATGATCCCCAAAAATTGGTATTCATCGGAGTCGAAAAAAGTGAAAAAAATACCGTAAAGACATTTTATCAAACACATAGAGTACACACACTACACATGTATGTTAAACAATGCATGAACATATAAAAATCTTGCCTAAATATATGTTATTTTTGCCACAAGGGGCCAACATCCAAAGCATCATTTAAAACAAAAACCAATCAAAAAGATTGATAAAAGTTAAGTTTTCTAACCTCCATTTGAGAAAATCCCAACTATGAACATAAAACCCTCAAAAACATAATCTAAGGATCAAAATCAATGAAAATAGTAAAAGATTACCTTAGAGATGTTAATGGAATGAAAAACAGTTGAATTTAGTTGGATTTTGATGTAGGAACATAAAAATAGGGGTTTGGGAGAAGATGAAAGAAGTTTAAAACAAGTGTCCCACGAAATGCCCTTTAAAAAGCTGATCTGGAAATTTTCGTGGGAAGCTGGAAATTGCAGGAAGCTGGGAATTTTCATTGGTAAGCCTTACTCACGAAACGTTTTGTCCAAACTTCGTGACTAAGCTTACTCGCGAAAACACCCAAAAAACATGTTTTTCACACAAAATCAACTTGAAAAACTTTGAAAAACATAAGTGATACAAATCACTTCCAAAAGCAAATAAAACAATCAAAAACTTTTTGGTTTGATCCACATATGGTTGAGCACACACACATCACATTTGATTAAGTACAAACACACAAATGAAATAGGCATTCATTAAACATTAAACTGGTATGTTGTGTATGTGAATCAAGTATGAACTAGTCTATAGTCTAGTATGAAACTTCAATGATCAATTTAATCAAGTCATACACGACTAGTATGAAGTCAAGTGACCTATCTCACTTGTAGAAATGAACATATATGACCCCTCACTAATATGATTACACTAGATTGAAAGCTTTTCATTTGGCTTCCATTTTTCATACTTTTGATAAAAAAAGAACAACTCAAATTTTTGAGAAGCGATGCCATAAACATTTTCAGATAACTTGACAATTGAGCCTTTGGCTTTGGCACCGTATAATTTAATACAAATTGCTTTCCCTTTTTCCTAGTCAAATACTAGTATGTGCAATGACTTTTTTAGCTCAAAATCTCTTTTCGAGATAGACATTGATAGAGCTCTTGAAAAAGAAAAAGAAAAAGAAAAAGTGTGAGGAGATATATAGGCACAAGTCTACTCATGTATCAAGATTAAGCAAGACTATTGACCAATCATTTATGACAAGCTTGAAAATCTATTTACAACATTCAAAACATAGATTTCTAGAGGTCGCTCATACTTAGAAAATGTGCACACATAACAAGCTAAGCTCATAAATGCATTACGCCATTAGTATGGAGATACTAGGCCAAACTCACATATGATATACACAACACAAGCGATCAAACTTTTTGAGATTTTTCACTTTTTATGGGTTTTTGAATTTTTCAACACACTCAAAAACAGAACAAACAAAGTAAGATCAAATGCAAAAATAACAAAAACAATGCATATAAAGAGATGCATGATGCACAAATGCATGACAATAAATCATATAATGCATAAAGAATCCTACAAAGATCGAAAGAATTAGATCAAAGACCAAAAAAGTATAAGCTCAACCATAGGAACCCTTCCTCATCCAAACAGAACGATTGTTTGGAATGAGTGTTTCATGAGAAGTGAGACGAGGGTTGGAAGAATGAGAACCAGAGATGTACATAGACAAGGAAGTAAGAACATCAAAAACTTTCTTCAGCAACTTACCATTTTCCCCTAAATCCGGTTTTGCTTTTATAGCACAACTTCCAAAAAACTCAAGTTTTTTTTTTTTTTTTTTTTTTTTTTTTTTTTAAGAGCATGAAACTTAGAGTAATGAGGTCTTAGATGACCAAAGGCACCACAATGGTGATAAATAATGGGTTTAGGTCCACTAGGCTTTTTAAGGAGGGATCTAGCAACATGGTTTTGTTCTTTCTTCATCATGGAGCATCGAGGTCTTATGTGACCGATCACACCGCAATTGTGGCAAGTGGGAACAAACTTAGATCCATTCAAAACCCTCGAATGAGACCTAAACGAAGACTTTGGCTTAAGAGCCTTTCTCTCCACCTTTTGGTTTCTTTTATGTGGATGAATGAATACCGATTTTTCCTTTGAGGTAGAACACACAATAGGCATAAAATCGGGTACCACAACATGATTGCAACAAATATTTTTATCGTTTTTAGCAATAGGTTTAGCAATCAAACACTTGGCATGCATCTTAAGAGATTCATTTTCACATTTTAGCTCATCAACAAGTTTGTTAGACAAAACAAGTTTAGCATCCAAGTCCATATTCAAACATTCAAACTCCTTTAGTTTTTCAAGAGAATGTTCAGCAAGTTTCTTATACTTTTCAACCAATTTATTGGATTGTTTGAGCTTAGCAATCAAATCATCCTTTTCACAAATGAATTTGCTGAAATTCTCATGAAACTTCTTAGCCTTTTTCTTCAAGAGTTTGACATTTGGAATATCAACAACACCCATAGATTCATGTAACATGTCATCACAAGCATAAGGATAAACACTCATAGAGGCATTTTCACAAACACATAGCATGTTACACTCAACGACATCCAAAACATCCATAGAAGCATACAAAGCTAAAACACAAGGGGTCAAGGATCACACTTAGGTAATGAAACCAAAATAAGTGTACTTTCCCTGATACCAATTGAAAGCTCAAATTTGTGTGAAAATACAAGAGCTTGTTTAGACCCCCAATTAAAAATTACGACTAGATTGCTTTTACTCTTACTTAATCAAAGTGCGGAACAAGAGTAATGTGTAATGAACCGATAATACTCTAGTGCATAAACATGAACAACAAATAATAAAAGTAAAACACAAGAGTAAGGGAAGAGAGATGCAACCACAAGATAACACCAAGACATGTTATTGAAGAGGAATCGAAGAACTCGGCGAAAAACCTCTCTGCGACTCTCTAAGTCGAAATCGATCCACTAGAGAATAAAATTGGAGTATACGAATAACAAAAGACCCTCCAAGCTTAGTCTACCCAATGTACTTGAGCCCTCCAAGCTCCTGCTACCAACGGACTTTTCAGAGTCATGTTTTCTCTAACTTTCCAGATCCCGCAATACGCCCGATTGCATCCGCCAAGCCTCACCGGCTTCTTTTTGCAAATCCCCAAAGCTTCCCAAGTTTCAAAACCCTCTCTACACTTTGAAAATGTGTGGGTTGTATTTGAGTACAAATCTCCTCTTAAGGTATGACAATGGGAGAGGGAAGGAGAAGAGGCTACAATGATTTCTCACTAAGGATTAGTAGCTCTCTCTCTCTCAAAGATGGGTGTGTATGTTGTAGAAACCCTCTCTAGGGTTTTTCTCTCTGAATAGCCTCATCATACTTTTATGGGTAATGAGGGTATATATTGTATAGGTGAAGGGTAAGAAAGTCACACTTAAAATCCTCCAGGCAAAGAGTTTCACGGGTATCTTGCAGGTAGGCCCTTCTCGTGAAACTAATAGCCTGACACGACTCTTCAGCTTCCAGCATGTGCTTCTCACGTAGCTCTTTCGCGGGTACGATTCTCGCGAGACACTCGCGAAATCCACTTGTTCATCCAATACATGCTCGTTTCTTCACCAACTTAATACTAAACCCAATACAATAAAATCCCACAAAATATAAGGAATAAAATTAAAAAAATTACAATACTTTTTGTCATGAAATAAAGCCAACATAAAAACATAGTTGTAAATCACATTTTTACATCTCACATTTAACTTTTTTTATCCATTTCACTATTCAAGCATTTGAATTTCTTGCTTATCACATAAATGAATATATAAATATATATATATATATATATATATATATATATATCATAATACTAATAATAATAGTTAAATGAATAGTGAAATGCCATTTTTTATTTTTTATATAAGATAAAAAATTTATTCTTGCCTAATCTAAGTGTATATGTATGTGAAACTCCCTCTTAAAGACTTGAACCTTGGCCCTTGCCTCCCACACCCAACAAGCACTTATACTTGTGGAGTGACCATTACACCAAGGGTGCGCGATAGTTGAAATGCCATTTTAATTGTATAGTGTTTTAGATAGGATGAAGATTTTTTATTTTTTATTTTTAAGAATCGGATAGGATGAAGCTAAATTAGCTAATAGACTGCCATGAACAATTCAAGATAATCTTTTTTTTCATCATACAATTCAATTACTGGGTCCCATATGTATTTAAAAAAAATACTTAATCTTCTTATACTGTACCAAAACCACATAGCCTCCGACCCTTCATTGTATTTTCTTCTCCTCTGCGTCTTGACTTTTTAACTGTTTCAAATGAATTTTTGCTATAAACTCAAATTTTAAATACTTAAAATGATAGCAAAATAAATGTTGAATTCTACATAATTTAAGAAGCAATCAAGTTAGTGAAATATGTATACAACTTTACAAGTATTTGCTATAGTCTTTTTTTTTTTTTTTTTTTATATAAATTATAAACAATATTTGCTATACTCTTAATACTTTTAGATCAATCTATTTTCTTAGTTTATTTTAATGAATCAATTAGATGTCTAAACTTTGTGTATTTACGTTACTTTTTTCTTTTGATTGTTAGTAACTATGAATTGATTTTTTTTTTTTTTTAAATAATGATACGAAACATATACTTGTAATTACATTTGTTTACAGTTGTTTCTTTAATTTTTATTGTCAATTTGTTTTTTATTAGCATATTTAGATTATTTTTACTTTTAATCTTACCCCCTAAACTAAACTTTTCCATTGGTCGAGACTTTTAAAGATGGTATTGACTAGAAAGAATATATGACTGTCATCTTCGAATTAGCAAAATGGGCCAAATGCTCCTCAGCAACTTTCTTATATTCTTCAGTGGTTCTAAATGGTGGGTAATTGTCTATGTCCACATGTATGTAGCTGGGATAAAATGACAACTGTAGGGAAATGGTACATAAAACCCAAGTAAGCACTAGGCTTTAGATTAGAACGTGCCTAGAACATATCGCTCCAAGATATAGGGCCCCACTGTGAAGACACTTACCCTGGAGCACGGATCAAAGGTAAACAAGAAGTCATCATAAACACCCTCGAGATCTCAAACCTCAAAATCCGACCTAATAGTAATAGGACCCATCACCCTAGGTCTGAGCATGAGTAAACCACTAGAGTCGCCCAAGATAAAAGCCTATTGATCACATTGCCCACACCAATCCATGTTTCGAGCTATCAAAGACATCTCGCCGAGGTGTGTGCAAAATATCTGAGGTTGTCCTTCAAGATATTCCTGATGAATCCACAGCAACCCATTTGACACAGTTGCATTTAATGTAATAGATAACTTATCACAATAAAATAAAAGGCCCCAAAAATATTTGTTCATCATAACCTCAAGAAAAGAAGAGTCTAATGGGACAGAAGGCTGCCCAACTATACTAGGACAACACCTACTGTGGCATACGCTGGAGAAGAAAATGAAGAGAATTAAACAAAGGATAAGGATAAAGAAGAAGATAGAGGAAGAGTTTCTTCAAAGAAAAAAAAAAAAAAAAGATAGAGGAAGAGTATAAAAAGAAAGAAGACAGATAAACGAAGGCAGTTTTTGGACAGTTATTTAAAATAGAAAGATAGAGGGAAGAAAAAGAGAGGAGCGAAACATTGAGTGAGGAATGTAACAGAAATAATCGTATGAATAAAGTCTTTGACACAATTTTATAAAGCAAAGAATTATCTTTTTCTTGTTCAAATCTCCCATTGCGGATTGTATTAAGCCCATAATAAAAATTAATTGTGATTATAGGCAAGTCATTAAGCTAGGGCTAATTTCTTGCTTCCACAACAACTTTAGGTCATTACAAAAGCAGAAATAGATAAACGCTTTAGGACATAATGTACTACTTAATTTTTGTAATTTGTTAATTTTGATTTTTAATGGCAATTTTCAGAATTTTAGGTTCAAGATTTTTATTTGCTTGTTTTTAGGTGCTTTTAATGTTTTTTTTTTTATAGTCAAATTTGGCTCCCATAATGGTTAGGTATTAATTAGGATATGTTTTAGAATATATTTTCTTGTATGTCAAGTTTTACAAAGCCTTTAAATAGGCATCTAAGTCTATAAATGTTTTAAAAAAAAATTATTTAATCAATAAAATTAAGACTATTATCTCTCTATTTTCTGGTAGATTCCAGACCTCTTTCTCCTTGCGGATTCAAGGAACCTTATGGATTTGAGATTATCTTTTAAAAGCAAACATGTTTTGTATCTTATTTTCTAGAAATTTTGCGTTCTTCCTTTTGTCCCTTCTGCAATCTGCATCAATAAAGAGAAAAGTTAATGGATAATACGCACTCATAGTGCAATTTCCTTATAGGATCTCTCACTTCATCCACTTTGTATCAATCTTGCACTTATAACAACGCTAGTTATTGTTGCACACACTTACTTACATATTGTCGTATATATTTTAGTTGAAAACACAATTTCACACTTATAGAAAACATGATTTCAACTATGTCATGTACGCAAGTGTGTAATTATAATCACTCTAACAAAAAAAATTCCATAGACAATAAAATTGAATGTCGGGCATGACAAGTGAAGAAGTTAAACTAAATTGTTGAAATTTGATAACCCTATATAAAAAACAACAAATCTCCATGATTTCCAATTAAAAAAACATGAATAAAGTTTCTCTCCAATCTAGTTTAGTGATAAACTCTTCAAACTTCTCGTATATCTCTTTTTTGGGTGTGAATTTTAAAAATCTAACTGTTGAATTTTGTGTTCCTTTTATTCTTAACATGCATATGAAATTTCGTTCAAATTGGATGTTATTTACTATTCGATCAATAAACTTATTTTTTATACACAATTTTAAATCACAAAAACTTGAAATTTTAAACATTTTTTTTTTATGACATAGCAATTGATCTTTGATCTTTTTGAAATTTTGCAAGCATGAAGGATATAATAAGAACATGCAATCCAACAATTAGATTTTCAAAATTCACACTCAATATAAAAATATATGAGGAGTTTGAAGGGTTTCTCTCTATTAGGGTACATTTTTTTTACACCTATTTTTACTTAAATATCACCCATTTATTTTCAAACATCACCAACAAATTATTGGGCTTCTCCAAATATTTTCACCCTATTATTATGCTAGCCCACAACTATTTTTCTTGCTACCACAAAATTTGGCTACAAATATAAAACATTATAAGGCCCAATATTTTTG